>NCKU01004980.1:0-11020 GCA_003675995.1 Dinothrombium tinctorium
TTTTTTCTTTGTTTTTCTTTACACCAAAAATTTCAACTTTTCAACTGCTGCTGGATGTATTGTAAAAATTCATAACTCAGCGCCGATTCATTCCTGTCATCATACATGTATTGCAAAAACGAATACCGCAACCGATTGTCTTCTCTGAACACAGAGTAAGGGCAGGTAATAGTATTGTTGTAAGTAGCGTGAAGTCAACTTCAAATTATAGCAATTAAACTCAGTAAATATCTATAATTGGTGAATTAATATATAAATTGTTGTTATAATCATACTTGTTATAGAGTCAGGAACAAAAGGATGTAAAGATTTTGAACAGAAAATCAATAAATTGGAGAAAAAATAAAGCGATTCAAATTATTAGATTTTGATGGTTAACTCAAAACTGCTGCTCTTACCACAATTTATAAGGATCTTAATTCAAATACAAAATTTTTTCAATTGTGAGAACAACAAATTACAAGAAACTATCACCACATTGATTTAGTTAAGCCAATTACTTCAGTAAACTACAATCAAAACTCTATATTTTATAAAAGAATACAACTTTGGAATGAAACACCAATATATATTAGGACTGCAGACTCTATGGCTTCTTTTAAAAGCAAATTACTCATTCATTTACTTAATTCATAAATTGATTTCTTTTCTTTTCTTTCTTTTTTTAAACAGAAACCAAAGGTAGAGTAGACTCTTTGTCTAATTTGGTTATTCTGTCTAAATAAAGATTTATTATTATTATTAATATTAACACACAGATCTCAATTAAGAGTTAAAACTTGAGACTTGCCTCAAAATAAAAAAAGGGGTTTTAGTGGTCGCGTAACGACTAAATACTTCCTTTTTAAACAGAATAAGTTGATTTATTCTAAATGCAATTAAATTTCAATAACATTTAAAATTTTTAATTTCAATTACTTTGATTTTTTAGATTAATTAATTACAACGTAATTAATTGTAATTTGCACAACAAGAGATACAGCCGATTACAGAGTTTGAATAGTGCGCGAAGAAGTAGAAGTGCATCGTTATTCGCTATCGTTTGTCTGTCAGTCGTCTGCAATAGCGAAAAGCGACGAATGTGAAAGCTTCAACACACGCCCGCTTTGTGCGCGTTAATCAGCTGCGAGAGCGCGCAGTGAGCGCCAATCGTTTCCCGTGCGGTGAAAGCGGACGAAAGCGAATCGAACTCAAAGCATCGCTAAGCAAAATCATGCATTCGTCGCAAACACCGCAATTATCTCCCAATTATTCGGTTGTCTTCGAATTCGAGCAGAAACACGACCCGAAGGCTGCGCAACTATGGTTCTCCAAAAACTGGCATATTTCGCTTTATTTGTCCGCTTTCTATTTGATGCTTGTATTCAGCGGCAAAGAATACATGAAAAACCGTCGCGCGTTTAAACTCCGCAAACTGCTCGTCGCTTGGAACGTGCTCTTAGCGTTGTTTTCGGTTTTCGGCGCTTGTCGAACATTGCCAGAAATGTACCACGTTCTAAAACATCACGGCTTTGATCACTCCGTATGCAACCCATCGTACGCCGAGCACGTGAAGGTTTCAGGTTCGCTCTTTGTCCATTCACTTCTTTGCTTTTCTTGCTTTACTTTCACTGTCCACTTTTCTTCTTTTGCTCTTCACTGCGCTTCAGGCTTCTGGACGTGGATGTTTACGCTCTCTAAAATTCCTGAACTTGGCGACACTCTATTTATTATTCTTCGCAAACAGAGCTTAATACTTCTTCATTGGTATCATCACGTGACTGTATTTCTTTTTTGCTGGTACTCGTATCCTGAACACTTCTCAACTGCTCGATGGTCGGTGTGCATGAATTATACTGTGCACTCAATAATGTATACCTATTATGCCATTCGAGCGCTTGGCTACCGTCCTCCTCGGTTGAGCGCAATGCTCATTACTTTGATGCAAACTCTACAAATGGTTGTGGGTTTGTTTGTCAACTGTTACGCTTTTTATCAAAAAATGCGCGGAAATTATTGCCACTGTCAAGTAAAAACGCTCATTTGGGCATTGATTATGTACGGATCATATTTAGCTTTATTCTCGCATTATTTTTATACAGTTTATTTTAAACGCGACACAAAAAAGACTCAATAGTGATGCATTATGTTTAATAAATCAGAAATGAATATTCTTTCTTACTCGTAGCTGAAAATTGCTGCGTTATCTAACTTAGGATAACATGATTCAACAAGACATTATCTAGGCAAATTGTTTCACACTGATCTCGCACATAGTTTTTAGTAAATTATGGAATTATGAATGACATTAAATAATCGAACATTCTACTTCCGACACAAAAGTATCCACAGCATTTATGCATCATTTACGAAGTTGTATTTTTTTGTGGCGAGAGTAAAATAATAATAATACAAATTAAAATGAAGCTTTTAAAACTAGATTATTTGTACACTTCCACCAACATGATTCTTACATTCCTTGAGCTTTTGATCTCTCTTTGATTATATGCTTTAAGATTTAGAATAACACTTAAAAGAAACTTGTAAAATTGGTGATACAAATACCTGTAATATTCATTCCATTTGATTATACTTAGAATGTTTTAATTAATGAGATGAAAAAATTTTTTTTATGTTTTTATCTTTGGTCAATTTTAGAACTTTGAATTAATCAGAGAAAATATAAATAAAGAATCTTAATAAATTCTGAGCATTAAACTTGGTGTCATTAACAAAATGTCGTATTCCAAAACGAGAAAATTATCATTTACTAACACTTTCGAAAGGATTTGCGAATCGATTGCGTATCACAGGAATTGGCGGAATGTAAAAGTTAGCGTTCGTTTGTTTAGAAAATTTTTCACTTCTTAATGATTGCAGTTCTCGTCGTGAGCTATCGAAGAGCGAAAGCAGGCCGAGAGGAGGCACATAGAGCGTGCCATGTTTTAAGTTATTATGATGCGTTTCAAAGCTAGTAACTTGCGTTTTATTCTTCCCCGATTCTTCTTTCGACTTTCGTTCGCTCTCGGATTTTAACTTCTCTTTGGCTAAATTCTCTTTAGTTGGTGAGCTTGTTTCAAATGATCTCATTGAGTTTTTTTGTTTGTTAATTTGCTTTTCGCCAATTTGAAAAATTTTCGCTTTTCTTTGCGGTTTTTGTTCAAATTCTCTTAGTCTCGGACTAAAAATTTCTTTTTTTCTAAACCAGACCTTCACCACCCGTCTGCGCATATTATTTTCACTTTCTGGACTTTCAATCCCTGCTTTGTCATAATAGAAATCGAGATCTGAACTTATCGGATTCTCATTAATTCTCGACCATTTTTTAATCTGAAAACTTTTCGTTGTCAGCTCACTTTTTGTCGACGGAAAACTATCCGTTGTCATTGTTTCAGGCTTTACTGTTGAAAAGCTTTCTTCGAAAACGGGCATTGGCGAAAATTCTGTTGTTGTCTCTATAAATTCTGTTGCCAATGTTGAGGACTCTGGTGGTAACGTTGTGAATGTTTGCTCCTCGTTTACTAATGGAACGTTTGTAACTGTTGTTGTTTCATATCTGTCAAATTCTTTATTTGTCGTTGTTTGTTCTGAAGGTTTTTGTGTTGGATTACTTGTGATGAATTCAGCAGTTATGCCACTCGAAATTTCTTCCGAGTCTCTCAACCTTGTTTCTGGAAATTTAGTCTCATCAAAATCAAAATTCGTCGATGTTGTTAATTTCAAAATGCTCTTGATAGTTGGTGCGACTAGTAAGCTTGAAGTAGAACCGTCTTTTGCTTTCACATAGTTATTTCTCTCATTTGTGGTCAATATGAAACCTTTTCTTTCTACTTTTCGCGGTATTGTTTCGGTTTCATTTTTGAGATATTTTGAATTTTTCAGGTCTTCGATAATTGTTTCGGCGTTCGGTTGCATCCGTTTTGAGTTAGTTGCATTTTGCTTAATTAAAGAAGAAAAAATACTTTTCAAATTTTGAATCCTTTTTTCACGCGTCAGCCGTGTTCCAAACGATGAAAGATCAATATTATCGTCTTCATTTATTTCGTGATTCTCTTCAATATTTCTGCTTGATTTTTGGCTTTCAATGGAGGACAAATCTTTTTGTTCCTCAATCAAACTTTTTGGCAAAACAAATTTTCTCCTTGACTCTTCTGAGACTGGTAATGCGATTCTTTCGTCTCTTGTTTCTGCAACCAAAACAGTTTTCTTCTCTAACTGGATTTCTTCCGTTCTTGAAAGTGTTCTATTCAAGATTGGACCGTTTATCAAGCTCGATGTATTCTCATTTTTTGATGCATTATTAACAGCTAGAGTTTCTTCTTCAATAGCCTTTTTTGGTTTATCATATTTGGGGTCAAAATTATTTAGATTAAGAAAACTTTGAGTATCTGATAGTGATGGAACTATTGGATGGATAATCCAAGAGTGTCGATGAATAGATTCAGATTTGTTTAGGACGTGAGGCGTTGAGTGAACGCTTGGTTTCACTGTTAGCCTCTCGCTTTCTAATTCTTTCAAAATATCCTCTTCACGATTGATTTTCTTTGATTTCTCTTCAAGCTCGTCCAAATCAATCTCTTTAGTTTTCTCCTCATTTAAGTTAGAACTTTTTGTGTTTTCATTCTCGCCATGTTTAATTAACTCACTCGAATTCGATTGATGACTGTGTTTCGCAGAATTTTGAGCATTGAAAACTAACTTTTGAAAATCAGAATCAAGTTTGGTGACTGGTTTATCACTTTCAGTGAGATGTGCTTCCGGATGATATAGTGGAGGATTGAACTTCGTCGCAATTTGGTGAATGAGACTTTTTGCTTGCTCGGCTAAAGCTTCCTTTTGTCGTGCTGTCGCTTTAAAAAACAGTGGTTCTGATGAAGACGCGCCACCAACATCCTCAAAAGCATAATAGCCATTTGGACCTGCAGCGTATTTCACGACGCGAAAAACGCCAAATGGATCTGTGTAGCCGTAACGCCCGATTACTGTGCCATCAGATAGACGACCTTCCTCACGCATTAATCGTGGCGCGCCATCCTGCTGTGTTGTATCATAACCGAATTGGTATGTCTGTGTCCCATTCGACCCAATTACGAAGTAATAATTCAAACCAAACGCGGCAGTGATGATTAAGATATTGATGAACAATACGTAAGCCTGTTGAGAAAATTTTCTTAAGTTTGTTATTTTCGACCGAAGTTTTCAATTTTCTCATTTTTAAATTTCTTACATCGAGAATCAGCCCTTTTAATTGCTTTTAATTGATTAATTAAGGGCGTCATTTTTTTATTTTAAAATCGTATATAAAACTAAAATTTTTACTACTTACCAAAAACATTGTCACTGGTTTAATCGAGCACTTTTTTAAATGAAGCTCAACATTCTTATAAAAGTTTTGTGAAGGTTTGCATGCTTTTTAAAAAATGAATCATTTTGTGTAGGATTAGAAGTAAACAGTATGAAAATTTGGAAAAATTTTATTCATCTTTAGATTTTAGGTGTTTTGACCCATAAAGAAAGGGTCCAAAAATATTAATTTTTTTGTGTAAAATTTCCTTATTTCGAGTAACATAATTAACAATTATTAATAAGGCAATTAAGCATTTTTCAATTGAAAAAATTTTTCACTTTTACCTGTCATTTTCGACAATTTTGATTATAAAACAGCCCTAAATCATCGATCGATAGCTTTGTTCAGCTTTTTTTTTAATAGTGTTTGCGTTAGTTTCGTTAAAGCGAAAGAATTTTCCTTTTGCAAACGTTTTAAAATGTGAAATATGAACAATTTTTAAACATTATTCAATTTTGAATCGCGAAAAGCGAAAAAAGTTTTTTGTCATTAAAAAATTGATCGCACTAGCTTTCGCCGCTTAAAAAAATAATAATGAATAAGCGATCAATCAAGAATGTGCATGTAAAGCCGGCGTCCTTCTTTCTCACTATTTTCTATGCCGCATTCAACGTTTTTGTGTCGAGCAGATCACCTTCGCTTACTTTTCGCATCAAGCCAAAATAATGCACACCAAAAAAGTTCTTTTACCACGTACGCTGTATTCTAATTGCAATTCTTTTTTTCGCTTTTTACATTTAAACTCTTAATATGATTTAAGTTTGCAGAGAAGAAATCAAATTGTCTGACCATTTGGTGAAAAGATTCATCCGAAACATGTGAATTTAAATTATCACTTTGAACTTATTAACTCATTAAAATAATTAAAATAAAAATAATTTTGAAAAAAATATTATTTCATCAAAGCAGGTGAAAATTAAAGAAGGCAAATGAAAAGTTTAAAAAAATTTTTCCTATTTTTACAATTTTATTTCTGTATAAAAAATTGCAAATAATCTAATTTTATCAAATTCATTACGGTAATTAAAAGGCATTTTTAAAATGAGGTTGACTCATTTTCAACTTTCTACAAATGTCGCCGTCCTTAAATTAAAGAAAATTTTCTAATTACCCATAGTAATTTCTAAAAAACAAATATTTATTATTTGCATTTAAACAGCTTGAAATGAAAATTTTATTAAAATTTCAAAATTGTTGCTACTGTTAAAGTGCAAAAATTGGAATCGATTTTAGCTTTATCTATTAATATATTAATCTATAATAGAGCTGTAGTTCAGCTCCTATACTCCAATGATTATTATTCTTTAAGTTCTCAATTGTTTATATCATTTGAAACTTTCACTTTAAAACAATCATAAATAGCAAAGCTCTATGGCATTTTGCAGAAAAGTTTATTAATAAATTTTATTATTTAACTTAAACCTTATCATGATAAAGTCTTACAATTTTATGCTCATTGTTCTCGATTTTGATTTTGAAAATGTGATAATCTTTTTTTTTATTTTGACCATTCAAATTGTTTTTGTTTTTGTATTTTTTATAGAAATCATGCTTCATTTATTATAAAAAATTTTAAAAGAATATTTATTATACTCTCGAAATAATTATTCGACAAGCATATTCCTCATAGATTACAAATAGCGGTACAACAACCAACCTCTTTACCAGAATTTTTCGCTAAAAATAGTGCATTCAAAATACGAAGACTCTTGACTTTTGCGGTGTCAAGGTGTAAATTTTTTTTTTTTATCATTTTTCATACTTTTAAGGCTTTTATCATCATTTTGCTCACTCGATGAATCTTGCTTGAATTTAGAGAAAAAAAAATACGATTAAATCAAAATGTGAGCTTTTATTTAAACTATTTTAATGATCACAACATTAAAGAATTTCAGTTGTGATTGGAAAAAATTTTCAGCTTTTACTTTTTGAAATTTAAATACCATAAATAACCAAAATAACGAAAGTGTCGAAATATTCTACAAACAGCCTGAAAATTAACTCATTTATTTTCAACGTTCATTACGCTTTAACTTGACTTATTTGTTGGAATTTACATTTCGGCTTAAAGATTTTGTTCTTTAATAAGTTTTCAGCATGTACTGTTCATACAATTTATCTTTTTTATGTTGAAACCTTGCCCTTCTTTATACCTTTGCTCTTTATTATAAGTTTAGATAAACGAACTAATAAAGCCAAATCAAAATTCTTTTACGGTTTAAGTTTTTAAGAAAAAAAAAAATTTGCAAGGATTTACTACACTTTTCATCAAAAATTCAACTTTAATCTTATTAGAAAAAATTGTTGATATAAATTAAATTTGTTCAACATTTTTTAATTCGCATTTATTTAAATATTTTAATGAAAGTTTATACACCCAAAAATTATTTAACAGCTCATTAGGCTACATATATACCACAACTTATTTTAAGATACATTGCTGTCGCTGTAAGGTGTCGATTTCAGTATTGCACCAAACTCTATGATCAACTGTATTTCGAAAAATGGATTATTTCAACTCGTATATAACGATGATGAGCTCAAGCGAAGGCTAATCGACGAGTTCAACTATAAAGGATGATTTTTATAAAAGTACGTCGAGATCAATCACTGATCCAAAGAAAGTCGGCATACGATATTAAGAACTGCACATTTTTTATCTAAATCTATCTATACCTAAATTATCTAACAATTTTTTTTTCAATATAAATGCCATGCATCGAGTGGGAGTAAAGTTGAACTAGTCCGTCATTGTTCGTTTCAACCCATCATCAGTTATACTCTAGGCAAAATCATGTGTTTTTTGATAAAAAAGTTATCAAAGAATTCATCAGCAAACAATCGCCTCACAAAAAAATCTCTCATTTCTCGACGAATTCGAATCAACAGAAAGTCACTTTTTGTTCTAGTCATGTTACAAGTTGTTCTCAGCTTAAGAGTGAAAAAGCAATAAAAAAATGAAAATTTTGGCGAAAGTAGTTAGAGTGGGAGAAAATGAATCGAGCGTAAAAGATGGTTAGAAAAGAAACGATGTCTTCTCATTGTTTCTTTCGCAAGATGTAAATCAATCGAAAAGGCTTATATTAATGTAAAGCTTGCTACAAGCACAATAATGGAACATTTCAAAGTAACGATATCAATTCCAAATCAAATTTATTTTGTTTTGAAACATCCGCAAGGGAAAGCATTTCATATTCAAGTTCTCGATTGTGAATAAGTTATGAAGATTCATGAGTGGAACAATAAAAGACGATTCCCTCTTTTCAAAAGTTTTTCTCTTTTCTTTTGTTACTTTAAAGTGTGTGAAGTTTTTGAAAATCTCTTTTATCATATAAATCATTTACTTTTCATCTTTGTAATTTTTTTTTATTAAGTGAAAAAAATGATGTAAAGTCGTTTCGAGAACACAGCGGCTTTCTCTTTCATTCAATTTGTCGATTGAAGATTGAACAAAAAAGTCTCATCATTAAGTATGAGAGAAATTGATAAAATCAATTAATTGAGATTTCAATAATTTTTTTTTATTGTTAATAAAATTCAAGCGAAAAAGGAAAATATAAGTGAAAATTGAATTTTACTTCTTTTGTTATTCAATCTTGACTTTTATCTGATAAACTTTTCAGTATGATGATCAAAAATTTTCGCCATTTCGTTCAATTTCTTATGAATTCATCATTTGCAGCATATTTTATTTTATTTTTCTTTTCAATTAAATTATTTTTTAAATTAAAACTCAAATATTTGGCATTTGAAACTTTGCCAAGTCTTTTTTGCTTTTCACAACTACCTCGTTCAAATAACATCACTTTTGTCAAAGTTTAAGCAACTATTTTTCATTTAAATTGAAACTTTTATGATCACAATCAAATAGTTTCAATTTGCAGAATGAGTTATTCAGCCTACGTAAGGTGAACTACTCAAGATTGATTTACGGAGGAAGAAATAAATAATTATTAATGACATTCGAGTTACTTACCATTTGTTTGATGAAGCGATATTCCGCGACTATGCAATGCACTTCTCCATTCGCTACTTGTTTACGCGGCTTTCGGCGTCAAAAGTAAAATGAAATTTAAAATAAAAATTAGACAAAATAAGAGAAAATTACTGAGCAAAACGAAATAGTGAAATACACATGACTCGAATTGTAAAAATTATTGCGGTATTCGCAACGAATGAAAATCAAAGAAAGCGAACGTGAAAATTTAAAGATACATTGATAATGGCTGGGAAAACAGATTTTTTGAATGAATTTATGCTTGTGAGTGTCAGCGGAGAAAGCGAGAGAGCGAGAGAGAGAGAGCGAGAGGAGAAAATTGTTGTAAAGTGGGGAATAATAAATGGGGCAATTGGTTGAGGGTCAAATCTGAAATATTTCTACCTGTTTTGAATAAAAACACACCAACAACCTTTTTTATTCTCGTAACAATGTTAGACGGCTTATATTTTAAATATTTATTCTTTTTTTTCATTCTTAATAATCATTTTCATTATAGATAATATTTATGTAACTTAAAAAATTGGTAGTCTGGTAATTTGAAATTAATATGAAAACGTAGCTGGTCTATGCGTTTCAGTCTAAAATGTGCCACTTTTATAAGGGCTTAACTTCATTTTGTCGAAAATTTTCTGCTTGTCATATAAAAAAAACAACGAAGTTTCAGAAACTTTGAGTTTAGGAAAAAAAACTTGTATGACAATGTTTGAGTGCAGATCACTGAAAGTTCTAGTTTGCGCATTATTCTTCTTTATCAACGGAACAAATGGCCCGCACTTTTTAATAACAATTTTGAACATGGAGGCGATAATAATGACTGAAATGTAATGGCAGTTTTCACTTTCTTTTGAGGTTCGTGCTCATAAAACAATAAACTTTGAATTAATTAACAACGAGAAACTTGTTAAGTAACTTTGATGTGATTTGTTTTTGTTCGTGTGCAATGCGATTTTCTTCTCCTTTTTTTTTGAATTTAAGATGAATAAACTTAATTAAATTTTCATTTAATTTTTTTTTTTGGATCAAATCCGGTAAAAAATATGATTCGATAGTAATTATTTTGGCTTTTCACAAAGGTAAAGTTTGAAAAAAACAACTCACAAAAGTGAGTTTAACCTCAAATTACTTTTTAATTTTTGAATTACGCAACATTTTCGTTAATGTCCTCGAAATATATTCACATGTTAAATGATGAATGTCAGTTCGCTAAGTATTAAAATGTGAAAATTTTGTGCAAGGTAACTTGATCTGGGCGCGATCGGATCGCTGATTGCTAATTCGTGATTTCAAACAATTTTGACTACCTTTGCTTTTCTTTCTATTTGCTTAGTTTTTTATTTATTTCTCTTATTCAATAAAAATACTTCGAACGCCTAATTTTTTTAATCGTGTTTATACGTTTTACTTATAATCAACATTTAAATTATACGAGCAAAAAACTAATCACAATGCATTCGAAAACAATTTTAAGTTAAATTAAATCAGCACATAAAATTAATCAAAATTTGTGGCCGATTCAGTGTTCGTTTGTTTTTTAGATCTGAATTTGATAAAGATTTTTAAAATCACATTTATTCATAAAAGACCCTCTTGATTCGTCAAGAATTGTAATTTTGCGTTAATTCGGTTTCACTCTAGATTTTTGTTGAAAAACATTAATATAAACGAAAAAGATAAATTGATTGATTGATTGATTG
>NCKU01004981.1:0-11015 GCA_003675995.1 Dinothrombium tinctorium
CAATCAATCAATCAATCAATTTATCTTTTTCGTTTATATTAATGTTTTTCAACAAAAATCTAGAGTGAAACCGAATTAACGCAAAATTACAATTCTTGACGAATCAAGAGGGTCTTTTATGAATAAATGTGATTTTAAAAATCTTTATCAAATTCAGATCTAAAAAACAAACGAACACTGAATCGGCCACAAATTTTGATTAATTTTATGTGCTGATTTAATTTAACTTAAAATTGTTTTCGAATGCATTGTGATTAGTTTTTTGCTCGTATAATTTAAATGTTGATTATAAGTAAAACGTATAAACACGATTAAAAAAATTAGGCGTTCGAAGTATTTTTATTGAATAAGAGAAATAAATAAAAAACTAAGCAAATAGAAAGAAAAGCAAAGGTAGTCAAAATTGTTTGAAATCACGAATTAGCAATCAGCGATCCGATCGCGCCCAGATCAAGTTACCTTGCACAAAATTTTCACATTTTAATACTTAGCGAACTGACATTCATCATTTAACATGTGAATATATTTCGAGGACATTAACGAAAATGTTGCGTAATTCAAAAATTAAAAAGTAATTTGAGGTTAAACTCACTTTTGTGAGTTGTTTTTTTCAAACTTTACCTTTGTGAAAAGCCAAAATAATTACTATCGAATCATATTTTTTACCGGATTTGATCCAAAAAAAAAAATTAAATGAAAATTTAATTAAGTTTATTCATCTTAAATTCAAAAAAAAAGGAGAAGAAAATCGCATTGCACACGAACAAAAACAAATCACATCAAAGTTACTTAACAAGTTTCTCGTTGTTAATTAATTCAAAGTTTATTGTTTTATGAGCACGAACCTCAAAAGAAAGTGAAAACTGCCATTACATTTCAGTCATTATTATCGCCTCCATGTTCAAAATTGTTATTAAAAAGTGCGGGCCATTTGTTCCGTTGATAAAGAAGAATAATGCGCAAACTAGAACTTTCAGTGATCTGCACTCAAACATTGTCATACAAGTTTTTTTTCCTAAACTCAAAGTTTCTGAAACTTCGTTGTTTTTTTTATATGACAAGCAGAAAATTTTCGACAAAATGAAGTTAAGCCCTTATAAAAGTGGCACATTTTAGACTGAAACGCATAGACCAGCTACGTTTTCATATTAATTTCAAATTACCAGACTACCAATTTTTTAAGTTACATAAATATTATCTATAATGAAAATGATTATTAAGAATGAAAAAAAAGAATAAATATTTAAAATATAAGCCGTCTAACATTGTTACGAGAATAAAAAAGGTTGTTGGTGTGTTTTTATTCAAAACAGGTAGAAATATTTCAGATTTGACCCTCAACCAATTGCCCCATTTATTATTCCCCACTTTACAACAATTTTCTCCTCTCGCTCTCTCTCTCTCGCTCTCTCGCTTTCTCCGCTGACACTCACAAGCATAAATTCATTCAAAAAATCTGTTTTCCCAGCCATTATCAATGTATCTTTAAATTTTCACGTTCGCTTTCTTTGATTTTCATTCGTTGCGAATACCGCAATAATTTTTACAATTCGAGTCATGTGTATTTCACTATTTCGTTTTGCTCAGTAATTTTCTCTTATTTTGTCTAATTTTTATTTTAAATTTCATTTTACTTTTGACGCCGAAAGCCGCGTAAACAAGTAGCGAATGGAGAAGTGCATTGCATAGTCGCGGAATATCGCTTCATCAAACAAATGGTAAGTAACTCGAATGTCATTAATAATTATTTATTTCTTCCTCCGTAAATCAATCTTGAGTAGTTCACCTTACGTAGGCTGAATAACTCATTCTGCAAATTGAAACTATTTGATTGTGATCATAAAAGTTTCAATTTAAATGAAAAATAGTTGCTTAAACTTTGACAAAAGTGATGTTATTTGAACGAGGTAGTTGTGAAAAGCAAAAAAGACTTGGCAAAGTTTCAAATGCCAAATATTTGAGTTTTAATTTAAAAAATAATTTAATTGAAAAGAAAAATAAAATAAAATATGCTGCAAATGATGAATTCATAAGAAATTGAACGAAATGGCGAAAATTTTTGATCATCATACTGAAAAGTTTATCAGATAAAAGTCAAGATTGAATAACAAAAGAAGTAAAATTCAATTTTCACTTATATTTTCCTTTTTCGCTTGAATTTTATTAACAATAAAAAAAAATTATTGAAATCTCAATTAATTGATTTTATCAATTTCTCTCATACTTAATGATGAGACTTTTTTGTTCAATCTTCAATCGACAAATTGAATGAAAGAGAAAGCCGCTGTGTTCTCGAAACGACTTTACATCATTTTTTTCACTTAATAAAAAAAAATTACAAAGATGAAAAGTAAATGATTTATATGATAAAAGAGATTTTCAAAAACTTCACACACTTTAAAGTAACAAAAGAAAAGAGAAAAACTTTTGAAAAGAGGGAATCGTCTTTTATTGTTCCACTCATGAATCTTCATAACTTATTCACAATCGAGAACTTGAATATGAAATGCTTTCCCTTGCGGATGTTTCAAAACAAAATAAATTTGATTTGGAATTGATATCGTTACTTTGAAATGTTCCATTATTGTGCTTGTAGCAAGCTTTACATTAATATAAGCCTTTTCGATTGATTTACATCTTGCGAAAGAAACAATGAGAAGACATCGTTTCTTTTCTAACCATCTTTTACGCTCGATTCATTTTCTCCCACTCTAACTACTTTCGCCAAAATTTTCATTTTTTTATTGCTTTTTCACTCTTAAGCTGAGAACAACTTGTAACATGACTAGAACAAAAAGTGACTTTCTGTTGATTCGAATTCGTCGAGAAATGAGAGATTTTTTTGTGAGGCGATTGTTTGCTGATGAATTCTTTGATAACTTTTTTATCAAAAAACACATGATTTTGCCTAGAGTATAACTGATGATGGGTTGAAACGAACAATGACGGACTAGTTCAACTTTACTCCCACTCGATGCATGGCATTTATATTGAAAAAAAAATTGTTAGATAATTTAGGTATAGATAGATTTAGATAAAAAATGTGCAGTTCTTAATATCGTATGCCGACTTTCTTTGGATCAGTGATTGATCTCGACGTACTTTTATAAAAATCATCCTTTATAGTTGAACTCGTCGATTAGCCTTCGCTTGAGCTCATCATCGTTATATACGAGTTGAAATAATCCATTTTTCGAAATACAGTTGATCATAGAGTTTGGTGCAATACTGAAATCGACACCTTACAGCGACAGCAATGTATCTTAAAATAAGTTGTGGTATATATGTAGCCTAATGAGCTGTTAAATAATTTTTGGGTGTATAAACTTTCATTAAAATATTTAAATAAATGCGAATTAAAAAATGTTGAACAAATTTAATTTATATCAACAATTTTTTCTAATAAGATTAAAGTTGAATTTTTGATGAAAAGTGTAGTAAATCCTTGCAAATTTTTTTTTTTCTTAAAAACTTAAACCGTAAAAGAATTTTGATTTGGCTTTATTAGTTCGTTTATCTAAACTTATAATAAAGAGCAAAGGTATAAAGAAGGGCAAGGTTTCAACATAAAAAAGATAAATTGTATGAACAGTACATGCTGAAAACTTATTAAAGAACAAAATCTTTAAGCCGAAATGTAAATTCCAACAAATAAGTCAAGTTAAAGCGTAATGAACGTTGAAAATAAATGAGTTAATTTTCAGGCTGTTTGTAGAATATTTCGACACTTTCGTTATTTTGGTTATTTATGGTATTTAAATTTCAAAAAGTAAAAGCTGAAAATTTTTTCCAATCACAACTGAAATTCTTTAATGTTGTGATCATTAAAATAGTTTAAATAAAAGCTCACATTTTGATTTAATCGTATTTTTTTTTTCTCTAAATTCAAGCAAGATTCATCGAGTGAGCAAAATGATGATAAAAGCCTTAAAAGTATGAAAAATGATTAAAAAAATTTACACCTTGACACAGCAAAAGTCAAGAGTCTTCGTATTTTGAATGCATTATTTTTAGCGAAAAATTCTGGTAAAGAGGTTGGTTGTTGTACCGCTATTTGTAATCTATGAGGAATATGCTTGTCGAACAATTATTTCGAGAGTATAATAAATATTCTTTTAAAATTTTTTATAATAAGTGAAGCATGATTTCTATAAAAAATACAAAAACAAAAACAATTTGAATGGTCAAAATAAAAAAAGATTATCACATTTTCAAAATCAAAATCAAGAACAATGAGCATAAAATTGTAAGACTTTATCATGATGAGGTTTAAGTTAAATAATAAAATTTATTAATAAACTTTTCTGCAAAATGCCATAGAGCTTTGCTATTTATGATTGTTTTAAAGTGAAAGTTTCAAATGATATAAACAATTGAGAACTTAAAGAATAATAATCATTGGAGTATAGGAGCTGAACTACAGCTCTATTATAGATTAATATATTAATAGATAAAGCTAAAATCGATTCCAATTTTTGCACTTTAACAGTAGCAACAATTTTGAAATTTTAATAAAATTTTCATTTCAAGCTGTTTAAATGCAAATAATAAATATTTGTTTTTTAGAAATTACTATGGGTAATTAGAAAATTTTCTTTAATTTAAGGACGGCGACATTTGTAGAAAGTTGAAAATGAGTCAACCTCATTTTAAAAATGCCTTTTAATTACCGTAATGAATTTGATAAAATTAGATTATTTGCAATTTTTTATACAGAAATAAAATTGTAAAAATAGGAAAAATTTTTTTAAACTTTTCATTTGCCTTCTTTAATTTTCACCTGCTTTGATGAAATAATATTTTTTTCAAAATTATTTTTATTTTAATTATTTTAATGAGTTAATAAGTTCAAAGTGATAATTTAAATTCACATGTTTCGGATGAATCTTTTCACCAAATGGTCAGACAATTTGATTTCTTCTCTGCAAACTTAAATCATATTAAGAGTTTAAATGTAAAAAGCGAAAAAAAGAATTGCAATTAGAATACAGCGTACGTGGTAAAAGAACTTTTTTGGTGTGCATTATTTTGGCTTGATGCGAAAAGTAAGCGAAGGTGATCTGCTCGACACAAAAACGTTGAATGCGGCATAGAAAATAGTGAGAAAGAAGGACGCCGGCTTTACATGCACATTCTTGATTGATCGCTTATTCATTATTATTTTTTTAAGCGGCGAAAGCTAGTGCGATCAATTTTTTAATGACAAAAAACTTTTTTCGCTTTTCGCGATTCAAAATTGAATAATGTTTAAAAATTGTTCATATTTCACATTTTAAAACGTTTGCAAAAGGAAAATTCTTTCGCTTTAACGAAACTAACGCAAACACTATTAAAAAAAAAGCTGAACAAAGCTATCGATCGATGATTTAGGGCTGTTTTATAATCAAAATTGTCGAAAATGACAGGTAAAAGTGAAAAATTTTTTCAATTGAAAAATGCTTAATTGCCTTATTAATAATTGTTAATTATGTTACTCGAAATAAGGAAATTTTACACAAAAAAATTAATATTTTTGGACCCTTTCTTTATGGGTCAAAACACCTAAAATCTAAAGATGAATAAAATTTTTCCAAATTTTCATACTGTTTACTTCTAATCCTACACAAAATGATTCATTTTTTAAAAAGCATGCAAACCTTCACAAAACTTTTATAAGAATGTTGAGCTTCATTTAAAAAAGTGCTCGATTAAACCAGTGACAATGTTTTTGGTAAGTAGTAAAAATTTTAGTTTTATATACGATTTTAAAATAAAAAAATGACGCCCTTAATTAATCAATTAAAAGCAATTAAAAGGGCTGATTCTCGATGTAAGAAATTTAAAAATGAGAAAATTGAAAACTTCGGTCGAAAATAACAAACTTAAGAAAATTTTCTCAACAGGCTTACGTATTGTTCATCAATATCTTAATCATCACTGCCGCGTTTGGTTTGAATTATTACTTCGTAATTGGGTCGAATGGGACACAGACATACCAATTCGGTTATGATACAACACAGCAGGATGGCGCGCCACGATTAATGCGTGAGGAAGGTCGTCTATCTGATGGCACAGTAATCGGGCGTTACGGCTACACAGATCCATTTGGCGTTTTTCGCGTCGTGAAATACGCTGCAGGTCCAAATGGCTATTATGCTTTTGAGGATGTTGGTGGCGCGTCTTCATCAGAACCACTGTTTTTTAAAGCGACAGCACGACAAAAGGAAGCTTTAGCCGAGCAAGCAAAAAGTCTCATTCACCAAATTGCGACGAAGTTCAATCCTCCACTATATCATCCGGAAGCACATCTCACTGAAAGTGATAAACCAGTCACCAAACTTGATTCTGATTTTCAAAAGTTAGTTTTCAATGCTCAAAATTCTGCGAAACACAGTCATCAATCGAATTCGAGTGAGTTAATTAAACATGGCGAGAATGAAAACACAAAAAGTTCTAACTTAAATGAGGAGAAAACTAAAGAGATTGATTTGGACGAGCTTGAAGAGAAATCAAAGAAAATCAATCGTGAAGAGGATATTTTGAAAGAATTAGAAAGCGAGAGGCTAACAGTGAAACCAAGCGTTCACTCAACGCCTCACGTCCTAAACAAATCTGAATCTATTCATCGACACTCTTGGATTATCCATCCAATAGTTCCATCACTATCAGATACTCAAAGTTTTCTTAATCTAAATAATTTTGACCCCAAATATGATAAACCAAAAAAGGCTATTGAAGAAGAAACTCTAGCTGTTAATAATGCATCAAAAAATGAGAATACATCGAGCTTGATAAACGGTCCAATCTTGAATAGAACACTTTCAAGAACGGAAGAAATCCAGTTAGAGAAGAAAACTGTTTTGGTTGCAGAAACAAGAGACGAAAGAATCGCATTACCAGTCTCAGAAGAGTCAAGGAGAAAATTTGTTTTGCCAAAAAGTTTGATTGAGGAACAAAAAGATTTGTCCTCCATTGAAAGCCAAAAATCAAGCAGAAATATTGAAGAGAATCACGAAATAAATGAAGACGATAATATTGATCTTTCATCGTTTGGAACACGGCTGACGCGTGAAAAAAGGATTCAAAATTTGAAAAGTATTTTTTCTTCTTTAATTAAGCAAAATGCAACTAACTCAAAACGGATGCAACCGAACGCCGAAACAATTATCGAAGACCTGAAAAATTCAAAATATCTCAAAAATGAAACCGAAACAATACCGCGAAAAGTAGAAAGAAAAGGTTTCATATTGACCACAAATGAGAGAAATAACTATGTGAAAGCAAAAGACGGTTCTACTTCAAGCTTACTAGTCGCACCAACTATCAAGAGCATTTTGAAATTAACAACATCGACGAATTTTGATTTTGATGAGACTAAATTTCCAGAAACAAGGTTGAGAGACTCGGAAGAAATTTCGAGTGGCATAACTGCTGAATTCATCACAAGTAATCCAACACAAAAACCTTCAGAACAAACAACGACAAATAAAGAATTTGACAGATATGAAACAACAACAGTTACAAACGTTCCATTAGTAAACGAGGAGCAAACATTCACAACGTTACCACCAGAGTCCTCAACATTGGCAACAGAATTTATAGAGACAACAACAGAATTTTCGCCAATGCCCGTTTTCGAAGAAAGCTTTTCAACAGTAAAGCCTGAAACAATGACAACGGATAGTTTTCCGTCGACAAAAAGTGAGCTGACAACGAAAAGTTTTCAGATTAAAAAATGGTCGAGAATTAATGAGAATCCGATAAGTTCAGATCTCGATTTCTATTATGACAAAGCAGGGATTGAAAGTCCAGAAAGTGAAAATAATATGCGCAGACGGGTGGTGAAGGTCTGGTTTAGAAAAAAAGAAATTTTTAGTCCGAGACTAAGAGAATTTGAACAAAAACCGCAAAGAAAAGCGAAAATTTTTCAAATTGGCGAAAAGCAAATTAACAAACAAAAAAACTCAATGAGATCATTTGAAACAAGCTCACCAACTAAAGAGAATTTAGCCAAAGAGAAGTTAAAATCCGAGAGCGAACGAAAGTCGAAAGAAGAATCGGGGAAGAATAAAACGCAAGTTACTAGCTTTGAAACGCATCATAATAACTTAAAACATGGCACGCTCTATGTGCCTCCTCTCGGCCTGCTTTCGCTCTTCGATAGCTCACGACGAGAACTGCAATCATTAAGAAGTGAAAAATTTTCTAAACAAACGAACGCTAACTTTTACATTCCGCCAATTCCTGTGATACGCAATCGATTCGCAAATCCTTTCGAAAGTGTTAGTAAATGATAATTTTCTCGTTTTGGAATACGACATTTTGTTAATGACACCAAGTTTAATGCTCAGAATTTATTAAGATTCTTTATTTATATTTTCTCTGATTAATTCAAAGTTCTAAAATTGACCAAAGATAAAAACATAAAAAAAATTTTTTCATCTCATTAATTAAAACATTCTAAGTATAATCAAATGGAATGAATATTACAGGTATTTGTATCACCAATTTTACAAGTTTCTTTTAAGTGTTATTCTAAATCTTAAAGCATATAATCAAAGAGAGATCAAAAGCTCAAGGAATGTAAGAATCATGTTGGTGGAAGTGTACAAATAATCTAGTTTTAAAAGCTTCATTTTAATTTGTATTATTATTATTTTACTCTCGCCACAAAAAAATACAACTTCGTAAATGATGCATAAATGCTGTGGATACTTTTGTGTCGGAAGTAGAATGTTCGATTATTTAATGTCATTCATAATTCCATAATTTACTAAAAACTATGTGCGAGATCAGTGTGAAACAATTTGCCTAGATAATGTCTTGTTGAATCATGTTATCCTAAGTTAGATAACGCAGCAATTTTCAGCTACGAGTAAGAAAGAATATTCATTTCTGATTTATTAAACATAATGCATCACTATTGAGTCTTTTTTGTGTCGCGTTTAAAATAAACTGTATAAAAATAATGCGAGAATAAAGCTAAATATGATCCGTACATAATCAATGCCCAAATGAGCGTTTTTACTTGACAGTGGCAATAATTTCCGCGCATTTTTTGATAAAAAGCGTAACAGTTGACAAACAAACCCACAACCATTTGTAGAGTTTGCATCAAAGTAATGAGCATTGCGCTCAACCGAGGAGGACGGTAGCCAAGCGCTCGAATGGCATAATAGGTATACATTATTGAGTGCACAGTATAATTCATGCACACCGACCATCGAGCAGTTGAGAAGTGTTCAGGATACGAGTACCAGCAAAAAAGAAATACAGTCACGTGATGATACCAATGAAGAAGTATTAAGCTCTGTTTGCGAAGAATAATAAATAGAGTGTCGCCAAGTTCAGGAATTTTAGAGAGCGTAAACATCCACGTCCAGAAGCCTGAAGCGCAGTGAAGAGCAAAAGAAGAAAAGTGGACAGTGAAAGTAAAGCAAGAAAAGCAAAGAAGTGAATGGACAAAGAGCGAACCTGAAACCTTCACGTGCTCGGCGTACGATGGGTTGCATACGGAGTGATCAAAGCCGTGATGTTTTAGAACGTGGTACATTTCTGGCAATGTTCGACAAGCGCCGAAAACCGAAAACAACGCTAAGAGCACGTTCCAAGCGACGAGCAGTTTGCGGAGTTTAAACGCGCGACGGTTTTTCATGTATTCTTTGCCGCTGAATACAAGCATCAAATAGAAAGCGGACAAATAAAGCGAAATATGCCAGTTTTTGGAGAACCATAGTTGCGCAGCCTTCGGGTCGTGTTTCTGCTCGAATTCGAAGACAACCGAATAATTGGGAGATAATTGCGGTGTTTGCGACGAATGCATGATTTTGCTTAGCGATGCTTTGAGTTCGATTCGCTTTCGTCCGCTTTCACCGCACGGGAAACGATTGGCGCTCACTGCGCGCTCTCGCAGCTGATTAACGCGCACAAAGCGGGCGTGTGTTGAAGCTTTCACATTCGTCGCTTTTCGCTATTGCAGACGACTGACAGACAAACGATAGCGAATAACGATGCACTTCTACTTCTTCGCGCACTATTCAAACTCTGTAATCGGCTGTATCTCTTGTTGTGCAAATTACAATTAATTACGTTGTAATTAATTAATCTAAAAAATCAAAGTAATTGAAATTAAAAATTTTAAATGTTATTGAAATTTAATTGCATTTAGAATAAATCAACTTATTCTGTTTAAAAAGGAAGTATTTAGTCGTTACGCGACCACTAAAACCCCTTTTTTTATTTTGAGGCAAGTCTCAAGTTTTAACTCTTAATTGAGATCTGTGTGTTAATATTAATAATAATAATAAATCTTTATTTAGACAGAATAACCAAATTAGACAAAGAGTCTACTCTACCTTTGGTTTCTGTTTAAAAAAAGAAAGAAAAGAAAAGAAATCAATTTATGAATTAAGTAAATGAATGAGTAATTTGCTTTTAAAAGAAGCCATAGAGTCTGCAGTCCTAATATATATTGGTGTTTCATTCCAAAGTTGTATTCTTTTATAAAATATAGAGTTTTGATTGTAGTTTACTGAAGTAATTGGCTTAACTAAATCAATGTGGTGATAGTTTCTTGTAATTTGTTGTTCTCACAATTGAAAAAATTTTGTATTTGAATTAAGATCCTTATAAATTGTGGTAAGAGCAGCAGTTTTGAGTTAACCATCAAAATCTAATAATTTGAATCGCTTTATTTTTTCTCCAATTTATTGATTTTCTGTTCAAAATCTTTACATCCTTTTGTTCCTGACTCTATAACAAGTATGATTATAACAACAATTTATATATTAATTCACCAATTATAGATATTTACTGAGTTTAATTGCTATAATTTGAAGTTGACTTCACGCTACTTACAACAATACTATTACCTGCCCTTACTCTGTGTTCAGAGAAGACAATCGGTTGCGGTATTCGTTTTTGCAATACATGTATGATGACAGGAATGAATCGGCGCTGAGTTATGAATTTTTACAATACATCCAGCAGCAGTTGAAAAGTTGAAATTTTTGGTGTAAAGAAAAACAAAGAAAAAA
>NCKU01004982.1:0-10238 GCA_003675995.1 Dinothrombium tinctorium
TATTCGGCAAAATTAGTGATTTGTTAGAGTTAAAAGCAAAACTAAACTGTTTTAATTCACTTAAAAGTGTTAAATCTTTAATAAAATCTTTAATTAAAACTTAAAGATCAATTCGATTAGTCACAAAACTTTGTTCGCAAAGTTAATTTAGTTTAACCATTTGTGTTCCTCGTTCATCCTCTAATTCAGACAGATCGAGTTTGAATTCACATACTTTTGCATCAAATAATCATTCTTATAATGCTTTTATTTTTTAATATATTTAATCAAATTATTAAATTTAAATCATTCGAATCGATCGAATGAATCAATTAATTTTTTTCTGCCCATTGCTTGCCAAAATACTTTCTACGCAATCAGCAATGTGGTGTTTCTTTTACTTTTACAAAACATTACAAATACGAATTCTTATTCTCATTCTGATTTTCTCATTTTCTCATTATTTTCCTATTTCAAATGATTTTGAGTTCTAACATCAATCGATTTCGAAATTAGATCTCACAATGTAAGATTCCAGAATGTCTTCTGGATGCAACTAGAGTCAAAATGCACACAATGTGTTCCGTTGAAAGTCGAATAAAGCGTTTGAAAGAAAAAACAAGAGCGCTATAGCCGCAGCTTTGCTTTCAATTATTGCTAAAAATTCTATTAAACAAGTCCTTTTGACAATTTTATTTAAGTTAAAAATTAATATTTTGATCAAAAATTTCAATAAGAATCACTTTTCATATTTCACGGGGAAAGATTTCTACTTTAACCTTAAAAGTTTTAAATTTTAAAATCTAATTTTTTTCAAAATAACTATTTCAAAAAAATATTTCAAATCATATTTTAAAAGTTTTGATTCACATTCTCAGAAATGAGAATTCAAATTAAATGTAAACAAAAATGCTTAAATGATTCTAAATTTGAAAAAAAAGTTTTTCAGTTTATCTCGTTTAATTGTTTTTCAACTCAAATCTTAAAAAACTGATAATCATTTTCAATCGTTTTTCGTTTGTTTGTTTTTCTTATAAATTAATAGCTCTTTAAATGTTAGCTTTTAGCTATAAGTAGTTAAGTTAAGATTAATTTTGTTTCTCAAAAAATTTTATTCTAACTATTTTTCTGCTCTAGATCTTATTCTCGCTTTATCTTTTTTATGATTTTCATAACATTCATTGAAAAAAAAATGTTAGAGTCGAAAAACTTTTTTTAAGTAAGAAGAAAGTTAAGTTCTTCATAAAGTTAAAAAGTTTGATCAAAAATTTGTGCCCTTAAATTAAGAAAGATGATTGAATTCTGAAATTTTTTCTCTTAAAACAAACAGTTTTCAATCGCATTTATAAGCATATGAAGAAAAGTTTTATAAAAAGTTTTTTAAAATTTTCTGATACGACAAAGAAAAAGAAAACTTTTAATGTTGATTTTTATTTTTCGACAGAATTTCGTTGTAGCTTTAGCTCATTTTATGAAGTTTTTCGCCTGCAAGAAAGACATATTAAAAATATCTAGACAATGTGTTTAAATAGCTCAAATTTCATTGAATTTTGCGCTAGTTTTGTGTGACATTGAATGAAATAGTGAGCACTAAGAAATGAAAAATTTTTATGTCACATGAATTATATTCAGAAAACGAATTTGAAAATAAAAACTTTCAATTTTTAATCAGACAAATAAAAATTCAAGATTTTTACATTATGAATTAAATATTGTGTAGATAGTTGCTTTTGATTTAAAGTTGAAATCTTTAAAAGCAAACATCAAATAACCTTTTTCATAAGTTATAAGAGAAATAAAAAATGAATTATGCAAAAATGAACAAACACATACTCAAAAGGTTTTCACGCTTTTTCAAAACTATTGAACGAAATTGCATACTTTGTGAAAACACTATAGCATTAAAGCACTCTTTGCACTTCGTAATAGCAATAAATAGCAAGCATTTAATTCTTTTCAATAATTTATATCATAAAAGCTTTACAATTGTATGCAGCTTTATAGTTGCTTTTATCTCATTCATATTCATAAGCTTTAAGCGAGCAATTTTATAAAATTCTTGAAAGAATAAAAGATTTTAAAATACGAATTAACTGATGTAAAGAACATTAGTATCATTGTTTGAAGCGTAAAAAGTATCGCTGGTTTTGATTTGATTCGATCGAGCAGAAAACCGATTGCTCGAGTTCATGAAAGTGGATAAACATCGATTAACTTATTTTCTAGCTATTCATTTTCGTTTAATTTTCTATTTCTTTGATGAATAAACAGCTTTAAGTGAATAATGAAAGAATTATTTCATTTTTTGTCTGTTTGAAGTTAATAATAAATAAATTACATGAGATTATTATGTTTTAAAATTGCTTTCAGCGAATAGTACAGAAAAACCATTTTTTCAGAACTTTAACTTATTGCCATAAAAAACCTTTTCCTCTCATTTTTTGATTGACAGCTCTTTGATACATATTCACTAGCATACATTGTGCAAACAATGTTTCGTTCATTTTTAGGTTAAAACGCGAAAATGCGTAAAAAGTTGTTTTTGAACACCAAACAAAACATTTTTTCTTATAAATGATCAATATTTACACTCATAAAACAATTGAATTTATGGGTGGATTAGGATTCAAGCATAGAAAAAGCAATTATTTTTACCATTAAGAATTAAATCGCTTAGACCAATCTTTTATTAATTCAAATTTGTTAATTTACAAAGCTTAAATTTCTGTCATCTTATGCATCAAACTTTTTTTAAGACTTTATCTGCAAATTAAAATATTAATTAATATTAATTTTTTAATTTTTGTTTTTTATCTCAAATTAGAATTAAAATTAAACTCAAAACAAAAAGTTTCGAGTGTAATTTTTTGGAAAAAATAAAATATTGATCGATGAATTTTTTGATCAAATTTCATTCACCTACTTCATTAGAAATAAAAAACTTTCAGTCATTTGCATTGGTTACAAATGACAGTGGAGTTTTTTATATATTGCAAACTAAAAAAAAATTGCTGACAAGTTTTCAAACAACATATGCCAACTTTACATTTGCCTTAACTTAAAAAGCTTTCACATATAAACTGAAAATGAAATTAATTTAAAGTGTGAACATAATTGTGATTCGCATTTCAATTAAATTTAAAATGTGATAAATTGCGCTAGTAAATAAAAATAACTTTCTTCATATTTTTTCTCGAAATTAATACAATTCATTCATATTTTTAAGTGTTTTGAGTATTAAATGTCGTTTAATGGAGAACCGAATCACTGCATTTACATATACACCAGAGATTATCATCGAGAAATCTTTTATTTGAAAATTGATGCTTTAGAATTCGCCAAATTCAAAAGAATAATGGATAATGCATAGTATTTGCTGCAGCTTCAAATAAGAAATTACGATAACCAAGATTAAATATATAAATGAGTTAATAGTACGTCTCACAAAAATACAAAAGATTTACATTCTTTATATATTGAACCAGCCATAAAAGCAAAGATAAAATTCACCGAAATCATAATTCAGCCACACGGTCTGTTAAATTCAATTGATGACTGAAAGTTTCTTTTTTCATTTAAAGTATATAGTGAACTCCAGAATATGCAAAGTGTTGTATAACATCAGCACGTAAATCATATCAATGCGAAAAGTATCAACATTTGCGAAAGCAAAAAGTGAATATGTGCTTCTCCATACATTGTTTAGCTTTTCATATCAAAAATTATTCAGAATTCAATTTTTTTATTCAAATATGTTTTCTTTTTAACTGAAAATGCATGGTGCAAATGCAGCAATTTGGTGCAATTAAATTAAGCATAAACCGCAAAAAAAGTATTTGAAGCGAGCAAAATTGACCATTAATCTGTTTCTCTTTCAACTTAGTTTCGCTAAAGCCTATTGTAAGTTATCAAATTGACCCTCACAAATAGTTTTCTTCGTTCGAAAAGTGCGAAGAAAATTTCATTACCTTGTTTGTGACGTGTGAGTAAAGCAAACAATCTGCTGTTTCAAAGTGGATTAAATCTCTTATTTCTCTTGTTTGTGCTTCTTTTTTTTTTAAATTGAGAAATTGCGCAGTGAAAAGATTACAAATTTTGTGTGGCTAACGAAATGAGATAAAAGTTAACAAAATCAAACTAAATTAAATCATTTTAAGTTTAAGTGAACAGCAAGCGATCATTCGCTTACACTTTAACACAATTAAAAGCTACATTCAATAAAATCGTGAATTGTTAAGACAATAGAATAGAGAGAATACCGAAACGATCGCATTGTGCTCAATGAGCTCCACACTCAAAGGCGAAAACAAGTTAAGATTTACAAATAAGCGAAGTTGGATACTTTATTGTATCGAAAGCACTTCGCAGCAATTGGAAAAAAATTTACTAGTCAAAATAAATTTAAATTATGCTTAATTACATCAAACATAAATTCTAGTCACTGGCCATTAACTGCTTAACTTCAAGATCGATCCTTGAAGCAAATGTTTTTATTTTGAACACAATTATTTCTGTAGTAGAAATTCTGAGATTTAATTAAGTTTTTAAGACTAAAGACAAGTTTAAGAAATAGAAAAAAACAAATCTAAAAAAAATTTAAGAGTTTAAAAGAAAATTGTTTTAATCTCAAATTTTTTGTCGATAGCAACTACCTGCTCGTTGAAATGGAAATTTAAAACATTGAAAATGATGCTTTCACAATCATAAAAAAGTAGAGTAGTCACAAACCAATTAATAGGACTCGTTAGAGGTGTTGATCCGGTTTGATTTGAAAATAATATTGGTCACAAATTTGTTACTTCATCTAAAGATTTTGATAAGAAAAAATTTTGAAATATGAAACTTTAACCAAAGCTTCTGTTGAACATAATTATATTTTAAAAATCGTCGCCATAAAAACATTTTAAAGCTCTTATTTAATTTAAAATTCATTTCAAAACATTTGCTATCAAAAGGATGTAAAATTTTGCAATTTGGTTAAAAAATTGACTTTAAAACATATATTTTTCACCTTTTTAGCACACATTACATAATTTCTTTTAGTAGATTTTGAGCACATAATTCCCTTTCTCTTGTGAATAGCTGTGGTTTGTTTAAAAATAATTGACGATTTAATGTTTTTCTGTCAAATAAGAGTTCTAAGCAATAATATTGAATTTTTTAACATTACATGCATAAGCGATTGAAGTAGCTCCTCTTTCCTCGCTTTGCCATCTCCTCTTCAGTAAGGTAATTTTTTCTCTTTTCTTGAGTGTTCATGAATGCATTCATTTAAGCACAACATTAGTTTAGTAATACTTTTTTTAAGCAACTCTCATTTGTAATAATTTCAAGGAAAATCAACAAAAAAATTTCGATTTTTCGCTTTTGTCATATATTCTAAGAATGTTTTAGTTGCCTATTTATTATTTCATTTATAAGATACACAGTGATTTATCTTCTATGTATTTACTGTATGTCCTTCCATTCTAACAAAAGTTCTTAAAGAGAATTTTTGACATAATTATCATTAAATGCTAACATGATAATTAACTTCAGACCAATTTTCTATCAATTTTATCTAAAGATAGGTAATTTGAAGACATAAATTATAATTTGTATCAATTTCAAAAAGCAAACATATCAGAACGAAAGCTTTGTTCTTGAAAAAAAATGTTTTTTGAACAGAAAAAAGTTTCGTTTCCTGGAATCGTAAAAACAGCAAATCAAACGCTTCTCAAAACTATAAAAACCGCAAAATTTATTGAGAAGAAATACATTTAGAATCAGAGTTCTACACAATCAAAATCATAAAGTGAAATCCGCTACCCCAAAACTTCGCTACACACTTTTTTTCTCAACGTGAGTAAACATTTCATTTTAAACTTCTATACTTTAAAAAAAGTTACAAATGATATATATGGCAATTTGAAAATGAGAAAAATTTTTTTCCACAATTGAAAAATTTATTAAAAAACAAATTTTTACGGATATTTCTGAAAAAGTATATTTAAATGAAAAATTGATTTTTAAACCTGAACTGAATTTTTATATCTTCATATTTTTTCTTTTTTAGTTTCATCGCATGCTTCAAAGAAATTAATGAACTAATTTTGTCAAAAATATTCGATTTAAATATAAAACATCGCATTTTTTTAAATTTGTTTTAACGGAGTAGAAAATTTGAAAGTAATATGCTGAAAATAATTTTTAAATTTATTAATTTTATCACTTGCTTCGCAATTTGTGCGTATCAATTAATTGAAATCACACGAAATTATTTCTGTTATGAAACCATTTTGAGCATTCAAGTAAATCAAAGATTTGATCAAAACCTTTCTATGACGATTACATTTCCTCTTTATGAATTAATTGACTCATTTGAAAGTCAAATTTTTAATGAAACGGAAGAACTTTTAAACCATTTATCTCTCGTTCCAATCAAGTTTTCAAAATTTGCTGATAATTTCAAGGCTAAAATAAGTTATTTGAGTTTATTTTGCAATCGATTGTTCAATAAAACCTCGTCTCTTAAATTTAGATTATCACTCAAACATTTAATCATCACAGAGAGATGCAATTACGAATCAGATGTTGGAAGAAGTTTTTCTTTTAGGTCACAATTTGATAAAAATTCTGCACATGTCACTGTATGCGCTTCACTTAATTTACCGGAATATTATGAAATGTTTAATAAGAAAATATGCTCTGAAAATGTTAATATTTTAGCACATGTGAATTTAGATTTAATTGAATATCTCGAATCTCCTTATAAAACACATTGCGAGAATTACAAATATTCTCTTTTCATAAATCGTCGTCATTGCATTGATTCTTGTGAGTTGAAAATGAGAAATGAATTTTGCGAATTTAATTCGAATCAAAAAGAATTTGATCATAGTCACATGAACAAAAGTTCATTTTTAACAGCTCTGAAAAGAAAATTACTTTTCGAAGAAAGTTGTTTCGCAAAAAACCGAATTCACGAATTTTGCCAAGATAAATGCAAAAAGCGCGATTGCAAAGTATTGTTGAAGTCTTTCATTTTGGAAAAATCAACACCAAATTCAATAATAAGCTTTTTCTTGAAGACAAGTTTCTACACTAACTCATTGTACACTTACGAACCGAAATCAACTTCGATCAACTTTTTACTCGATTTAAGTTCTACAATTGCTTTTTGGTTCGGTATCGCAATTTACTTTCATTTCTCAAATTTTATGAATTTTATTGAAAACAAATCAAATCGAACGAATGGAAATGAAATTAATCGAACACATCGCCGTGAAATTCTCAAAGAAATTTGTCTTCAATTAGGTATTTGTGTTCACGCTTATTTTTATCTTTAAAAACGGTTTTTCAGAATTTTTAGGTTTGAGAAAAATTCCAAAAATGTTTACAATGAGAAATGTCATAAAACTTTCTTTGATTTTCATTTGCCTTATTAGTGTTTCAACAAATTCTTTCAATATTTTAATCAAATATTTGAAAAACTATACTTTGGTTGACTTCAAAACTGAAATGGACTCAAAATTCGATATTCCAAGCATAAGTTTTGCATTCTTATCACCTGTTGCTCTCTTGAACAATTCAGCCGTATGCAAATCTTTTGCGCATTATTGTAACAACGAAATTGTTAATTATAAGTAAATTACAATTGTAATAACATTTTTTAAATAATTTTCTTTAGATTTATTCATAGAAAGAAAAAAATTTGGTATAAGTTTGTATTAGAAAAACAATTTATAATCAAAAATATTTGCTACACTCTGAGTGAATTTGAACATTGTGTCAATTCTTCGAATATTTATTTACGGCATTTTTTTATGTTTTATTAATTGAAATAGAACACTCACCAAATATTGAATTGATTTTGACCAAGAATGAATTGAAAAGCATTCGAATTGATTTCTTAAAAAACGATGTTATTAATGATTGGATAGAAAAATCAAAACTTTTTCCTCAATTCAATTTATTTCACACTTTTTTTATATTTATTCAAAGCAGAAATGAACAATTTAACATTTTCAAGTGGAAAAGGAAGTTTCTATCATATAGATATGACGCAATCATCAATGTTCGTAAAACATTAATTAAAAAGCTTTTCGCTCCATATTCTAATTGTGTCGATTATGAGAAAATAAGCAATTTAAAAAGCAAGTCTGATTGCATTTATCAATGTGAGAAAAGAAAATTTCATTTTGATTTAAAACAAGAAGAACACTATGATGGCATATACGATTGCGAAGAGAATTGTGAAAATGAAGATTGTATTTCTACAAATTATCATTCAGATATTATCTTTAGTGAAAGTGATTTAAATCAAAATTTAATCATTCAAATTGAGCAAACTTTCCCCTTAATTAGAATCAATTATATTTATCGACCTGAATATGAATTTATTGATATGCTTAATTATATTTTTGGAACTATTTCAGTTTGGTTTGGAGTGTCATTTCTCTCATTTTCTCAATTCCTTCAAAAAGTATTAAAATACAAAATAAGATTTTACAAAGGATTTCACTTGTTCAGATTTACGCCGCTTTACATTTCGATTTACATTTGGAACAAAATCAAAAAAAAGCATTGAAATCGAGGTAGGGCTAACCAGTAGAAAATTTTTAAAAATTTCTTTCGTAGAAAATTCAATTGTCAAATACACCTACAAAATTTTTAAATTCATCACTATAATTATTTGTAATTCGTTCCGGGTATGTTTTTCACATTTTTTTCACGAGACAAGTGTGAATACATTGATCACAACGAAATCAACCTTTCAAATTGAATGTGTGACACTCTTCACGAGAAAAATGGATATTGATAAAGTCGCCAAATTTCTCCACGAAACCAACATAAAAGAATGTCTTGTATCAAACGACACCAATACGATTGGTTGCGAACAAATGTTAATATCGCTCGACGAAAGTTACATTTATTTAAGTTATTATTCAAAAGCTTATTAATTTCATTCAATTTCTTTGAAAGCAAAATCGTTTCAGGATATTGGAGTTTTGATTCATGCTAAAGATGATTTACCTTATCATTCAAAATATGGAGTCGCTTCGATTCGAGAGTCTCACTCACTATACACTTACTCATTTTCTATAATAGAAGTAACACTCCTTTCAAAGCCTTACACAATCTGCGAATATGATACAAACGAACAAGTTTCTTCTTGCTTTAAAAGCTGTCATCCAATTAGAATTGAAAAGAATTACGCCGTTTTCTTTCTCTCAAACTCCTCATTTGTTGGAAATTTACAACGCATAAATATTAAAAACAAAGAATGTGAGAGAAAATGCATATTGAAGAAATGCTTTTTCAAGTTATATAATCTTGTCGAATCTGGCAAATATTATTACAGTAACAAAACAAAATATTCGTCCATTAAAATCACTGGCACAAATATTATTCATAAAGAATTGGTTTACGAGGTGTCTTTTACATTTGATTCATTGATGATTTACATTGGAAATAATTTGGGTGTTTATTTTGGCATATGTATGGTCAGTTTTATCAATCTTTATTTAAAAATTACAAATTGAACAATCGCCAAACTTCAATTTCGGAAAATCTAAAGCGTTATGTATATACTTGTGTTCAAATTGCGTATCCTTCTCATTTAATCAATCACTTTAAAACGGGTTTTAATGTTTAAAGTAAAGTATAATAATTTAAAGTCATATGCTTATTCTCTTTTGAAATTGCAATCACATCATCAAAAGCATCAAATAAATTTTGTCAATTTAACTTTAAATTTATTTTAAAATTTGACTTCTCTAATATTCAATATTGATGGCGCAGTCGTCGACTGGGCGCCAGGAAGGTATTTAACTAGCGCTGCACCGGAAAACGGGGCCTTTTTTGTTAAGAAAGCGCCTGTATTTTAAAATAAAAACTTTCCTTTTGAAAGCGGTGTCCTTCATTTTTATTTTACAATTGGTGGAGATGCCGAGTAACAGATCGTCAGATAGTATCCCGCGGTAAAGTATTAGGAAGTTTTCAGAAACAGACTTAGGCTCGAACCGTGGACCGCGATATAAGCGAACCGTAGGACGAGCCGCAGTCGAAGAGGAAAACTTGGGGAAGAAGAAATCACTTATCTGAACGTTGGGCGTTGGCTCGAACCGTGGACTGCGATATAAGCGAACCGTAGAACGATCCGCAGTCGAAGAGGAAAACTTGGTGAAGAAGAAATCACTTATCTGAACGTTGGGCGTTGGCTCGAACCGTGGACCGCGAAGATAAGCGAACCTTTGGGACGAGTAGTAGACAAGATC
>NCKU01004983.1:0-11010 GCA_003675995.1 Dinothrombium tinctorium
ATTGAAAAGTGCACAAAAAACAATATATTTCTTTACCTAAAAAATATATTATTTATATATTTCTTGTTACTTGGGAAGAAACAATCAGAATAGCAAGTTTTCAAAATTGATGCTTGAAAATTGTCGTTTATTTGTTCAGAATATAATTTTTAACATATAAATTAAATAATAAACGAAATCTTGAAAGCAGTGATGAGCAAATGAGCAAAATATAAAACTTGAAATTAAATTTGAGTTGAGTTCTAACAAAATGGTTTTCTATTTGTTCACATCACTTTAATTGAAAGCAACTAAAGAAGAAACAGTTGCAATTAACATAAATAATCAAGACTACAGAATTTGTTCATTAAAAAGTACGAGCAAATGAGAATTTGCTAAAATTTATAAAAGGAATTTCATTTCCTGCAAAATGGTTTGCAATTAAATGAGAAGTAATATTTAATGCTAAAATGATAAATTAAAGCTAATGATTGCTGCAAAAAGCGATTGAATTGTTCTCATAGTTTTTTCGTAATTGGAATTAATGATATCGAGAAACTGCCGTTCGTAGATATTTTAGAAGGAAATGATAGCGTTAAACAAAATATATGAATGATTTCAAAGTTGTTCCGTCGAAAGCTTTTCTTTATATTACCTTTGAGTTTACTTGCGAATCTTTGTTGCTGATCGTTTTATCATTATTTTTAATATGCTTTTATTGCTGAATATTGCTGAGTAAAGTCAACGAACTGGCTTTTTCCATCTTTATATTAGTGATATTTTATCTAAAACGCGACAGAATGCTAGACCAGATCCGTTGCAGCCAACATTTTTTATGTTTGCAATTCGTGTCAAATTAAACGTATCAAATTAGAAGAGTAAACATCGTCATAGCGCATTTATTGGTGCCACTGCAGTCTTCATATTTTACAACTATCAAAGTGTAAAACATTATAAGAATGTTCTATTTCGAGTATCATATTTTACTTCGTCTGATATTTTTGACTTAATATTTAGCTTTATAAAACTCTTAACTTTATCTAACTTTTTATCACTAAAAGATGTTACTTTATTAAAAATTAAAAGCTCACAGCTCCTGCCAAAATGTTTTATTATCTTATCCATACATAACCAATATATTTAATTTAAATATCGCAAAATATTATGACTAGAACTGTACCATATTCAAAATACATTAATCAAAGTAAATACAAATGATTTTTCGTTTAATTTTTTCTTCATTTTTCGAAACTTTCGCATAAAATTTCGTAATAGAATTCAAACAATAATTTGAAGAGTTTCATCACATTTCTCTCATATTACATTAATATTCGAAGCATCTGCTTTTTATATTTATTTGAGTTTTATATCATACTTAAGAAACATTTCAAATCTGAAATTTTCAATTCAATCTAATAATAATAAAGTTGAAAATAAATAAAACGCTTTTAATATTTAAACCTGGTAATTAGATATTTACTTGAAAACTTGCTTGATAAAGCATTGAATTAGTAATATACCATATTCATACCATCACAGTCTATATATTTATATATTAATTTCTTTATATGCTTTACATTAAACTCCACATCAATTTATTCTTGTTTCGTAGCTTTTCAAATCATTGACAAGTGCAAATATACTCATACGAATTACAGTTTATTTTTGTGTTTGGATTAGGTAAGTTCATAAAAAACACATTTAAAAGGTTCGTTATCATCTCATATCATAGCATAAAATTGTCGATTAGAAATAATTTTAAGCTTCAAGCTTAACGAAATAATCTTGCTTTTCATGCTTAGAAATGTAGTATTTTTAAAATTATTTTCCTCAGTTCTTATTCGTTTATTTTAAGTTTTGTTAGTTTAAAGTTTAATTATGCATATTTTTACTTTTTCACTTGCAATTTTCTTTGAAATATTCACCTTTTTGCATTTTACTTTATTTTAATTCGTTTCAATAATGTTTATTCTCGTTTGACGGCTTAACTCACGTCAGATCTCATTTCATTATATTCAAATTGATCATAGCAAAAAATTAAACTTTTGAAACAATGAATTTTAAAAACTTGAGATGAAATGATTGAAGTAAATTTTATAACTTTTAACTTTAGGAATCTCAATTTTTAAGGACTATTTTATGTTACTATTTTTGTCAAACAGTTGTCAAGAGGCCCACTTATCAAATTGTTTTCCTCCTTTTAGCATATATGAGTGCGAGAACCATGGTATGGAAGCCTACTTCCTTGCCTAGCGATCACTTCAAAACTCTTAGGCAAACATTAGCATCTTTGCTATTTTTTGACATTTAAACTTGAGATAGCAAATAATTGTTTCGTCGCAAATTATATTCGAAATCAATAAAATTCGCTACAATGATCTCTCAAGAAAAAAAACTAGACAAACGATTCTTGAACTAAACTCAACAGCCAATTAAACAAAATCTTAAGAGTGTTGTGAGGAAAATGAATAAAATATTAAAGCTGCGAAAGAAGATGATAATATTCAATTGAATAAACCATAATTCATATACTACTATGAAATTCTAAAATGATAATGTGTTTTGAGAAAATAATTTTGAACTAACTTAGTGTTTGTAAAAAAAAGAGTTTTTAACTTTTAAAATGAGTCTCGTTTTTGATGAGAAAATAAATTCATTGCGGTTGTGAACAACGAGTTTACAAACCTCTTTAATTTTTTTAAAATGAAGTTTTTCTATACATTTTTACAAAAAGGTTTTTCTCCAATTTTTTCCTACCGATTCGTTCTTCAAACATTTCGCGTTTGAAAATAGTATCAATTTAATCTGATTTATTGCGCCTGAATGTAATCGAACATTTACAATGCATCAAAGGATTAATTTTCTTGCTTAAGGTTAGGAGAAAGAGATTCAATCTGATTCGTAAGAATTTTTTTTGACAAACTTAACGCAACGTTGATGTAGCGAATGAAACTTTTTTATTTGCTTAAAGCAAACGATTTTTCATGATTAATGTGACGTTTTGTTCACTCTCACAACACGAAAATGAATAAAATTTTTTGAAGATTTTCTTTTTTATTCTTAATGCACATCATATTTTAGAATTTATTTCTGAAAGAATAAAGTTCTTTGTCTTGAAGCTGAATTTGTTTTTCACTTTCGAAATTTGTGAATTGTAATATTTAAAAGTGTCATAAATTGAAAATTTGGTTTAATTTCGCTTTTGATTCAAGTCAGAAGACTTTTGTTGGGTTTGAAAATTTCATACGTGTTTGGTGTAGAAAATTATTATTTTTTTTTGTTTCGAGGCTTTCAACGTTAATGAAATTTCAACAGAATGTAATGAGATTAAAATCATATTGGAAACAATATAACTTTTTGATGTTCTAGCCATATATTATACAAAGAACTGATTTGATTGCAGTGGTGACTTTTCGTTTCGAACACACATACTATTCATACAAATAAAAAATTGAATTGATATTAATGTGTTTGTACAATTTAGTAAATAGATTGCGACGGGTCATTAACTCTCTTCTCATTCACTTACGCTTATCTTCCGGGCTCGAGAAAATGTCTGCTTTGAAAAGAAAGGAAAACGATTGAAAGAAATACAGGGAACGCAGGCAAAACTAATGAGCGAAAATCGAAACTGCTAATAAAATCAGAACATTACATGAAAAGCTCTTAAACCGCAAATGATATAAAGCTAAAATTTTTGTGAGGAGAAAAAGTTTTGTTTCATTTCTTTGTTGATGCACAGCTTTTCAGGTGTCAGCGGTTCAGTGTTTAACCAACTTTGACTTTTTGAAATTTTTAAATTCTTGCTTCAAAAATATCAGATTGCCAAAAGTGATGTAAAAAGTGAACGATTCTGACTAAAAGCATGCTGAAACTTACAAAAATATCTTTTGTCCATTGTTCTAAAAGACATGAAACAATAGAAAAACTGTTCAAAAGCAGAAAAAAAATGGAGGAGAGAGAGGGAAAGAGAGTAAGGGAAGGAGAGAGAGAGACATAAAGAAAACAGAACGAGAGTAAAATTTGAAAAATGGGAACTCAATTTTCGGATCAAAGAACACATTTTGTGATCATTGTTTTTATTTTGATTTGTCGGTGAAAAAAAATTGAATAATACGAGAAAAGTAAGAAGAAAAAGAAAAGAAACATAGTAAACAGCGTAGAAACAAATGTGTTTCGTTTTTTGGAAAAAAGCTTGCAAATGCTCACAATTTTGTTGTTGAGAGGCAAGAAAAAAAGTTTCGCTTTTTCTTAGGTTTACATTTTCTAGTATTTATCACTAGAACTTTCTCTCTACATCACGTCTCTGCCTGTGCAAAAGAAGCAAAAGTGCTTTGATCATAAATAATGAAAAATGAACTGCGAAACAAACATTACTTCAATCTATCGTCTTCTATTTTCCCATATTTATAGTCTTTTCACTTGTATTTTACTTTTGTCATTTTTATAAAACCAAGTTTTTTATACAATGAATGTAATTTATAACAAAACAAACTTTCAAAAAAGTTTGTTTCGATCCTTTTTTTTTGATTATTGTTGAAGATTGTTAAAAAAGTTTTCCTTTGCTATTTCTCATTGTCATTTTCTATGCCACAATATGTAAGATATCACTACTATATGATGACACTATGTTTAATCTAAATAACACAAAATCGAGTTTAGTATTTTATATGTACTACATAAATAGCATATCAAGAGTTTAAGATTAACGTGGCATCAAAATAAATAACCGAAACAAAACAAGAGCGAAAAAAATTGATATTTATTGATTAAATGCAATGTCAGTTGCAATTTTCTTCAGAATAAATCATAATTTTTCAGAGAAGCTTTTTGCGAAAATTGAAAACGAACAGCGAGTGAATGAAGAAATAACGAAATGAACAATAAACGTGAAAAGTGAAAATTCGTTTTTACAATAAGTGCGCGAAACATAAGGCTTATTCATGAAAGTTGTGAAAGTAGAATTGAAAGAAAGAAGCAAAAACTAATATAGCGTCAAAACTAAGTCTGATATTGTTCGCCGAATGAAGCAAAGCTTATTTCCTGGCAATCCGTCGTCAGGGAAACTGCTTCCTTTTTAAACTCTGCATCTTTTTTCTTTTTTCTTTCTTTTAGAGAAGCCATCCAAAAAAGTCATAAACTTTTGCTACAATTTTATAAATTTGCGATTTTCATACTTTTTCAATTCAACAAAATAATTTTTAATATCTGTACGCAAATTTCATCAAATGACTTATTTTCATATGAGCGAGGAGAATTGAATAATTTATCATAAAAGCTTTCCTACAGTAATACACATGCGAGACACAGCCTTTTATAATAAATTTATTCAATTATATTTTTTAAAGTTTACATAATTTGAAGAATCTGCTGAGATACCAGATGGGGCAACAAAAATTAAGATAAAAATATTTTACATAAGTACAATATTATAACAGTTATTTATAATTCAGTAGAAACTTGAAGAAACTCATTGATTTGGCAAAACTAAACTAAGCATTTTTGAAATTAAATTCATTTATGGTGAACAATTAACTGTTGGTATAGCAATTCGATTATTTTCAAAATCTTAAATTAAATAAACTATCATAATATCATAATAAATATATACTAATATTATAAAAAATTTTAATGTGTGGCATTAATGCTTAAATTAACAAATCAAGTTAATTCGAAAAGGAACAAAATAACGAAATGTAAATGGACTGAAGTTCGCAGCTTCAAAGCAAAATCGAAAGTCCCCAAAATATTGTTGTGAGCCTTCTTATATACTATCACAGAACGTGCAGAATGCAGAACGCTCACATTAAGTTCAATTTTTTAAGTTATTTGATCTTATTCTTTGTTCACATATTTAAAAAACTAGGAAGAAAGCGATGGCATCAATGAATACGCTATGATGAAGTTGACTTTTCGCATTTGATACGTTTAATTTGACACGTCACAAATAAATGTTTGTTGTTCCTAAATTGATCAAACATTCTGTGGCTTATTAGATAAAATTTCTCTAATAAAAAGGTGCAAGAAAGCTGTTTGTTGACTTTACGCAGCAATATTCAGCAATAAAAACATATTAGTAGAAATGATAAAAGTATCAATAGCAGAGAGTAAACCAAAAGCAGAACAGCTTTCGAAAATAAAAACTTTTCAATCATTCATTTCCTTTTCTTAACGCAGTCATTTCATTCAAAAATATCTACGACTGGCAATAAACCCTTTTTCCCCCGGCTTCATTAAAAAGAATTTAGCACAAAGTTGTGAAAATTATTTAATTTTTCTATCACTCATTTGCAACGATCATTAACTGTTATCGTTTTAGCTTTGAATATCGCTTCTCATTAAATTGCAAACAGCTTCGCAGAGCATGAAAACCATTTTGAAAATTTTGCTAATTCCCGTTTTCTCGAACTTTTTAATGAATGAATTTTGTAGTTTTGATTATTTATCTTAATTGCAAGTATTTCCTCTTTAGTTGCACTCAATTATATAACTGTGAAAAATTAAACATAATTTTTGTTAGAACCAAACTCAATTTTTAATGTCTAGTTTTATATTTTATTTTAATCAATGTTTTTCATCTCTGTTAAAGCTAAATAATTTTTCGAACAAATAGATCATAATTTTTAAGAAAATTTTTGAAAATGTTTCGAACTCTAGAGTTTTGCTTTTCTTCTTTCTGATCATTAGAGACTTCTTAGTATGAAACTTGAAAAATGATCAATCGAAAGAATAATTTGCAGAAATTCAGATTATAATTAATTTCTTAGCCATATTTTAATTCAAATACTTGGGATTAATTATTACTTTTTCAAACTGATGATACTTTTAAAATTTGAATTGTCTAACACTTTTTGAATTATAATATTGATTAAAAAAAAACGATTACCGCTTTTATTTTAACAAATTTGTGATAAATATAATGGTAAAAATCTTTTTTTGGATCAGGAAAGTGCGAATGACACGAATTCTAGTAATTTTTTGCATCATAATTTTCAAACAGAATCTGAGAAATCAAAGGTGTCGCAAAGTTTAATTTTATTTGGTAGTTTATTAAAAAAAGATAAACACCTTCGTACAACTGAATTCTCAGAAGATTTTAGATTTCTTTTAGATGACCCATCTAAATGAATTGTCTGTTGTTTGCATACGTTATTGTCGTCGCATTTAAGAACTCTTGCAATTGATTCGATGTCAATTATTTGTGAAAAAGTAACTTAAACAAAGCAATCGACATCTGAAGTAAGAATCTTATTTTTTCTATAATTCTTGCATGTAAATTATTATAATTCTATTCTATTCTATTAATTCTAATAATTTACGCAACGATTCTGTAGCATTAAATACAACCTTCAAAAATCAAGATGCAAAATTATTTTTTCGATAAACTCGTTTAGAAACGATTGAAATAAGTCTCGACAGCGAGCATTTTGTTTAGTTAGTCTCGACTATAACTTTTTAGTTTCTCTTCATCGGTTTCATGTTTGTTTCGAAATTTAAAATATCGTCTTGAGATGCAACATTATTTGTGCGTTGTGCATACTGTTTTTAGTAAATTTGAAACTAACTTTTGTGATTGAAATCAATCGATTTTTGATTTTTTATGCTCAAATGGTATATTCACAATGCCAAATGCTTTCGCTTCTTTTTTACTATTTCGTATCGTGTTTACATTATTTGCAATCGAGCGATCGTACACGTTCCGAACATAGTAACCAATTGACTCCATAGATATCGCCAAAGTAAACATCAAGATGTTTCAGACAATATTCGCATTCAATAAATTCTCAAACATTGATTCAGACAACATGCTTAAAGATAAAAAACCATTTTTATACTTTCGTTTTTCATTAATTTAACTAAGCTTTTGATTCAAGGGTTGAGCGTAGGATTCAGAATTTATTTAACTGGTTAAAACATGAGTGCCTCAGTAAATTGAAAAAAAAATGATCATTTGAACCGCTTTCAACAATTTTCTTTTCTTTTGCTTTTGATGATCTTTTTCAGAAAGCGTAAAAAAAATTTTCTGCTGTAAACTCCTAATTCGTAAAATATTTCTAAGATGGATTTTGTTAGAAATGAAGTTCAATTTTATTGAACAGAAATCGAAGATCGTTAAGCGGCTAAATCGATAATCGAGTATCGATAATCGAACCGAGATGTGCTCAAGTTTTGAGGACGCGTTCGAAAGACGCGTTTTAAGCGAACGCAAAGCGATCAAAGCTTCGTTTCTCTTTCATTACGATTCGAGTGAATTCAAAAAGGTTTGTTTTCTCGATTTTCACTTTACTCTTTATGAAGAAAAATAAGCAAGAAAAGACCAAAGAAAATTGCGAAAACAAATGCGGAAACAATGGCGCCTAATTTCGAAGATCTTGCCGACGACGTCTTGTTGAACATTATTTCGTTCGTCGCTTATAAAGACATTTACTCGTTGAGTTTGGTTTCAAATCGCTTTCGAACACTTTGCAAGCAACAAGTGAAATATCGATCGCTTTTAGTCGATTCAACGGAGAATGGCTTTAAATTAACGCAACGCACCTATCGTCGGACAGTTTTCGACTCGAATGAGGCCATCAATGTGCGATACGAGAAACTTTTAGATGTGTTCATCACTCATCTGCCCAATATTCGTACGCTTTGTTTGCACGAAGTGGACGGTATTACCGACGAAAACGTGCATTTAATCGCACTCTATTTGCCGAATTTAAGTTATTTATGGCTCTATCGTTTATACAGACATTTAACTGATAAAGGCTTGCAGCAATTGTTCCCGCTTTGCCGTAATTTGCAAAAATTAGCACTTCACTTTTTGGACATTAACGGCTCGTGTTTCAACGAAATACCGCAAGTTAAATATTTGTCGATTTCATCGCATTGGAATTTAGATACTGGCAGTTGTCTCATGCTTTGCAATCGCTTACGTAATTCTTTGGAAAGATTTTGTTTAGACAATCTTCACGGAATTGAAATTTTAAAAAATTTGTTGAAGCGAATAACCAACTTGAAAGCGGTTGAAATTACTATTCACAAGAGTGCCGATTTTGTTCCGTTTCTTAAAGAAATTTCATCGAATGGAAGCATCGAAGAACTTTCGCTTAATATTATCGCCGAAGTTAACGGTGAAAATGTGAATTCGATCGCTGTTTTTGAAAACGTGATGTCTGTTTCGCTCGCTTTCGATAATCGCATTTCTGACGAAGATTTAATGCGAATAATAGAAAGATTTCCCAATGTAAAAGAGTTAAATTTAACGCTTACCGATGAAGGATATTATGGTTCATTATACCGTGATGAGGATCCTGAAAACATATTACCTGAATATTCGCGAACAATCGACACAATTAAACATTTGCAGTGTTTGCAAACGTTGAATTTGTTTTTCGATAAGTGCAATCGTTTCAAAACTCATGTCGATAGATACTGCCGTTCTATTTTTGATTCCGATTGTATACAACATATAAAGTTCGGTTTACTCGATCAAGATGAATTAAACGCATTGCTCGCTTACTTAAACGATACACTCACACAGCATCCTGAAAGACAACTGCAAATTGAATTGTATACATTTGCGAAAGAGAGTAATGTGGTTTGTGATCTTTCAAATTTGAAATTGAAAGTTTTTAGACAGCAAGATAAAGAAGAGAGAGAAATGAATTTATATAGTTCAAGCAATAATAAATATTAAAAAGATTCTAAACAAAGGATTTCATTTTCATTCATTTACATCGATTTGGTGTCGGACTATTATTTCGATAGCTTCAATATGTTTTCTGTTAAGGAAAATGAAACACTGAGAACGATTTGATTGAATATGAATTTCACGAAATGATTTTTATTGAAAAACACGCAAACATGTGTTTCTTTTTTGTTTAGTTTCATTTCGGAGCTTAAATATGCCATTTTTTCTAATATGTTCTAGATCTCGCCTCATTTAAAAAAAGTTTAATTTTACATTTTAAAGTTTTGCTGTGGTGCTGTGTAATTTTTTCGAAATAAAATAAAAAAGCACATCGATTTCATTTTTTTACAATTAAATTTAAGCATCAAAAATGGTATTTTTCAATGGTTTTGTGTTATTGTAAATTTACGATTTCACCTGTAGAATTCAGGAAAAAAAAGCTTTTCCTCATTCTTGTTTACTTATCTTTTTCTAGATAAATAAGTGTTTGAATTTAAAAATTGTAAAAAGTTTGCAGACTTCATTCACGAATTTTGAAAATAAAATAAATTTGGTTTTAATATGAATAATACAAAAACAAGATATATTCACATCTTTTATATAAACAAGTTATTACAGCTAGATAATCTCTCGGGTGAATGCGAGCTATTTTCACATTGTTTTCGAATAATCGTATTCTCGAAATTATCTCTTGCTTCAATCGCTAGTTGAAATATTCGCTTTATTTAGAAATGAAAACGCTAATATCTTCAGTGTGATATTCTTATGCTGTTTTTTCTCTCTCTTTAAAATCTTTCAACAATTTGATGCTGTATTTTGGCATAAACAGGCCACCTGATTGGATTGAGTGATGAAGAATCTATGTTAACATGTTTAAGTGTCCGAAAAACCTTATTTTGCTTCGAAAAGTGAGTAAATTTTTTCATTGCCTCCATCTTTGCATTAAACTAGAATAAAATGTAAATGTGTGTGATAAAAAACCCAAAAAAACTTAATTTCAAGGAGAGAAAAACTAATTTTTAATTGTCAACAAGTATTGTCTGAATTCCACGATAAATCATTATAATTAAAAATAAATTGGCACTCTTGAAGAATTGCAAATAAACAGTTTTTGCGAAATACTCGAATTTTAAATTGCATTTGTTGTGATAAGGAATAAGAGTAATTTTGTCAGAAGAAGTTACCAAGTAATGTTGATTATCATAAGTATTGTGGCGAGTAATTCCCTCGCCACATAGCAGAACAACTTTAATCACCCTTTGGACAAGTGTAAACTAACACAAAATAAAGTTTCTTTTTCAATTGAACCAAGTTTTGATCCTTCGACCCGCTCTACTGTCCGAGCCACAGTA
>NCKU01004984.1:0-11007 GCA_003675995.1 Dinothrombium tinctorium
ATATCACTTTGTTGCGATGTGGAGTTTGCTTCGTTTTCAAGTGTTTCACTATTCACTATCAATGTAAAAAAGCACTTTATTGCATAATTTATTGACTATTTTTCATATTAAAAACTAGTTAAATGAGATTTCAATTGATTTGATGGGTTAGTAAAATACTGGAGAGCTATTTACCGTCGATTGTTGAGTATTTGTACTTTTGACATACTGAGAACTGTAAGGCGAACATTGGCTGTTCTTTAGTTAAAGAGAGAATTTAAAAAACAAGAAACAATAAGCAAAATACTCAAAATTTGAGCTAATCTCAAAGAAATTCAATTTGTTGAGGCGAGGAACAAAGATCGCTGACGAAGTACTTCAGCTATCATTGCCTTCACTTCTTCGTTTTCGACCTTCTTGATAATTCTATCGAAATGAAAGAATTCTTCCAATGGTGGCAGTTTGCCCTTTTCGCTTAGCTCTTTCTTTTCGTATTCAAAAGCTTGCAAAACCATATCAAATCTATCCAAATCTTTAGTCAATTTAGCCTCTTTCGTCTCCTTCTTTTCGTATTCTTCATAAAGTGAAAGCAGATGTTGTCGAGATTCGTGGGGTAATAAGGTTCCTGCGGTAATAAGAATGAATCACGAAAATAATTAATCGATTAGAGTGAAACGGCGGAGATTAGGTGAAGGAAAGTTTCCATTTGCTTCGAGTGTTTTGAATAAATAATAACTACGTATAAAAGTTTATCTCTTTTCTTGCGATCAATACTCAAGAAAACTAATATTGTCGAAGTGTTAGGCTTTTCGTCTGTTTTACGCAATTATTTTCATCAAAAGTATTCGCGACCGTAACGAGCGGACAATAGAGAGAAAACGACAATTGTAAGTGAACAGTGAGAGAAAAGAATATTTGAGAATTTAAACAGTTGTGTTGTATTTATTGCCTTTGTGTTGTAGGAAGAGACCGAAAGTGAAAACGACGCAATTATACCTAAATACTCGACCACTTCGCGTTCTCGTCGATGCTTCTCTTCTTCTGACACACCGTCGTCGGGCGTTATATCGCCCACTATACATTCGGCGATATCGTGTACTAAACACAACTTAATTACTTTGTTAATATCAATCGAATGCACGTTTTTCAGTGAAAAAGTTGCGGTAAGTGCCATACGATACATGTGTCCAGCGACCTGTTCGGGCGAAGACACACCGCGAAGAACCCAACCGCGTCTTGGCGTTGCTTTCAACTTTCCGATTTCGTTCAAAAACTGAATCATATTTTTCTCACTCATCTTTTCGCTTAGTTCACGGCGTGCACTGTTCAATCGTTGGTTCGCGTCTCTTTTAGAAAAGAGAAAAACAGGAAAACACTCGCGACGAGCGATCGGTTCGAACGTCGGATTGGTGGAGATTGGCAGCAGCAGCAGCAGCAGTCTCATTGAGCTGAAAACCCATCGATCCGTTCGTCGCTTTCGACTGTTCGTCGAATTTTGGAATGAAATATAAACGAAAACAATGAAAAAGAATGCAATTCGCAAATGACGAGTTTATTGAAATGAGTGTGAAACGAAACGAATGCGAAGCGATCGAGAAGCGAGCAGTTTCGAAGCAGCCGTGTGAAGCATAGAGGCGATCAAAGCGAAGTAAACGCAAATGTCGACTCCGAAAAAGAAAGAAAGACAAAAGCTGATCAAATGCTTTCTCGTGTTCGGTGCGTGTGAAAAAGAGCGAAAAAAAGTGCGAACCTTAGTGAAGTACACGACCAAAGCAACTATTCGAGAATCGAGTGCGAGTAGCGAAAATCGAACACAGCAGCAGCGATCGGCCGACGACGACGATATCGACGAAAGTTCAATTGCTTTGCTCTGTCTTCCCGATGGCGTGCAGCAAAAAAGCGCTCAGATCCCGTCGCCGTCGTTCCACTCGTTTCTGATCACAAAACAAAATGGTTCTCGAATTTACGGTTCTTCGCTTATCTTTTGGGAAGCAATCGCCGACGATGAGAGCAGTTCGAATGCGAAAATTTATACGAATAAAGCATATTGCTTTCTTACCACTATTCCTTACGTGATCGCGATGAAAAATTTGCTTTTTTACATTTGGAAAAATAAATGTGGCTCTGGAATTGTGCAAAGCATTTGCAACGTTAAAATGCCAAATAAAGGCAAATGCATTAAGTTAGTTTTACCGAACAGAAAGTTATTGCTTCACTCATCTGCTGCTGGTGATCGGGGTGAAGATTTCAACGATATTAATAAAGAAACTGACCGTTTTCTCGAAGTCTACATTTATCGAGGAATGTCCAATTTTCCTTTATTCGACTATCCTTTTCGTGAATTGTTTTTGAACGTATTAAGCTTGGATTCATTTTTGACTGCATTTATCGCTACCCTATTAGAATTTCAAATATTAATTATTTCAAGTGATTATCACAACTTGATGATGGTTGCTGAAGGCTTGACAGCAGTCTTACTCCCTTTTCATTGGCAGCACGTTTATGTTCCAATTTTACCCTCAAAATTAGGACTTAATTACTTGGACGCTCCTACTCCTTACATAATGGGAATCAATTCAGTAAGCAGCAAAGAATCGATTGCATCAGGATCGTGGTCTTCTTCCGTGCAGTGTCGTATCGATTGTGATTCCGACAAAGTTGATTATTTTTGCGAAGATAGCGATTTTCAACAATATTTACTACAGAACATTCCGTTTCTTGAAGACTTAAAGTCAGAGATTATCACAATTTTAACCTCAGATTCAAAACTCGCCACTCATTTTTCATCCCTCAATCGTGTTAAAAGCTCAGCACTTCAAAGAGTCACAGAAGTAACTCGAAAATATCAGTTGATTGCAAATGAGTTCACGTATTTAGATGATCTAAAACTAAATCAATCGATCAGAATTGCATTTATGAGAAATATAAGAAAGTTTATACTTAATGATTATGAGAAATTTATTGTTACTCGACAATCGTCACGAGATTCTGTAAAATTTGACACTGTTTCTTACCTCTGTGATCAGCCTGATTATATGAAACCTTTTTTGAGCAAATTTCTTGAAACTCAAATGTTTGTTTCGTTCGTTGACGAAGCTGCCAAACGACTTCAAAGAAACAAACAACTTGCATTTTCGAGTCAATCATCTTTAACAAGCAGTATATCAATGGGCGATGATCCCGACGAACTTGCATTATTTAATGATCTGCTTCTAGAAACCAGGTTCAGCTCCGCACAAGTAATTAATATCCTTCCAGTGAAAAATGATCAAAACGAGGATACGCGTATTAAATTCATTTGTTCTCCGATGAAAAGGCGAAGTAGTCGTTCACAGAGTGGATTAAACGAAGGCTCACTTTCCCCTTTTAGTCAAAGTACCAAAGAAAAATCGTTAAGCGAAAACAATAAACAAAATGATTTATTGTCAAGTCCAATTAGAGTTCCTGCCGCTTTCGCGGCACAGACAAACTGGAAAGTGGTTGAATCGCTTCTGAAAGAAGTCAAAATCAAAACTAAACGTATTCTTCTAGAAAAAATGGGTAACGAGGAAATTGCTCCTTTAGGTATCTTTAATATGGAATTTATTTTTTAAAACTAAGTATTACGAACTTTTATTTGAAGGATGCGGCTCGGTCGGCGATTTGGAAGAAAACACCTTGATTGCCTCTTTATGCGATTTAATCGAACGCATATGGAGTCATGCAACAGCTAACGATAACGAGCATTCGAAATGCTGCTTTTGGACGCATTTATCTGCATTTGCAGCGATAGAAACTAATGTCGAAAGTCAATCTCCGATTGATTCAAATATCCTAACACCAGGTAATATTTTCATTTTAACCTCTAAGCTCTTTCTTCTCTTAACTCTGAACTTCCTTTTAACATTTGCTATCTTAAGCTTTGGCTTGGGTTCTTTTGAGGAAAAAGATTGATTGTACGTTGCTTCTTGTATACCAGCACAAATTTCATAACTCATTTTTTCCACAGCTCTAAGTCAAATGTCACTTGATGCTTCTTCATCGTCACAGACATCTGCCTCATCATTGTCTACTCCTTCATCGCCATCAAAGCGCATTAATAGCAATCACTACTTGGCAGCAATCCCAACAACACTTCATCATGATTATAAATCAGTGCAGCTTATGTCGGATGTGAAAACTGATATCGGCAAGAGTCGTGCTTTTATTCGTTTAGCTTTAGAAAGGAAATTATTAAGTAAACATTTGAGAACTCTATTGAGCAATCATAGCTTACTTGTTTCGATGTACAAAAGATATGCTTTTTTAAGATGTGAAGAAGAAAGGGAACAATTTTTAACACATTTATTAACTTTAAATGCTGTTGATTTTATGTGCTTCACAAACACATTTAATACCAGTGAATTGCGTAAGTTTCATTGTCTATTTATATATCATTTGAAAATTTATGTGTTTGAAACATTTACAGCGTATACATTGGTAATTTATGGTTCACATTCTTTGAGTGGTTCGATATCAGTTGGTGGTACTATGTGCAGTACAAGTGAAATATATATTATGAATCCTACAACTGTGTTTACATTTAAACACAGAAACCTGGGTCTATTGAATACGCTAACTGTTTGCGTTAATCAAGCAACAAAAATATTTATCGAATACTGCTTCTTAAGAAATGAATATACCGGACACACTTTCAAGTAAGTAGTCAAAAAGTGTTTTGAGTGATTATTAATTAGTTTTTAAAATTATCATTAGGTTTTCGTGCAATCGTTGGTTCGGTCGCAACATAGAAGATGGGGCAACCGAAAGACTGCTTATAGGTCAATTAATGGTGAATTGTTCAATTGGAGACGTGATCAAAAACAGTCAACAAGGAAGATCTTCTTCCATTGGCCGCCATTGGTCTCGAACTGTTGAAACCTACAAAGATGAACAGTTAGACGTTGAGGAATTGCAAGAAAAACTTGGCGAAATAATCAATCAAATTGTTCGTCTATATTACAGCAGTCATGAGCAAGAGGGTAACTCGGAAAATAAAGCCGAACGATTATCTTCTTCGCCATCAAAGCGTAATGGCCACACCCTGAGTATAAAAACTTCTTGTTCTACATTAGCAAACTGTTACAAACAATACTCAAGACCTTCGATATCAGTATCTAATCTTAGTGAACCAAATTTTCTTCATTTGTTGTTGGGCGAAAAGCAGCTTATATGGACGTTACAAGAAATATTTTATTATGGTTTTAAAAATAGAGGCCGTTCCTCTTTTCGAAAACAAATATTCTTGTGGGATTTTCTCCTTCGAGTTCAATGCGAACTTAAGTTACTGAATTCATCGTCGTCGAGTGATCAACAGTTGCACGAGATTAAAAACAGGTTTATATCGTTAATCGATGATATATCAGCGAAAGCAGCCAATTGGGGCAAAGATGGAAAGTTTCATTTGTTTCTTATAATTTCGATTCGCGATCATCTCTTAACTCATTTTTTGAAAATACTGAAGAAGCCGATCTTTTCACACCAGTTTTACGAAAGCAATTCTTTTCTCAGAGACAATATATTGAATAATTTTCTGCTCGAATTGCTTTCAACTTTTAACGAAATGAAACTTGTTATTGAATCATCGGTTACCAAATGTCTATAATCAACTATGGGCAATATCTAATTAATACAAACGAATTAGACGATGATTTTTACACTTAATGTCAGCATAGAAAAGCATCTGCCGCATTTATTTCGCGAAGAAATCATTTTTGAGGAGAAATTGAATTAGTTTATTAGAAAAGTGCCATTTAAGTTTCGTCTAAATTCGAGGTGCGCCTTTTGGACACTTTGGTTACAAGCATCATATTTTAAATGTATTTATAAAAATTTATCAAAAAAAACTTTTTAAAAATAATTTAAATACTCAATTCGTAGTTTTTAAACTAGTGTTTTATTTAATTTCCTGAGCTTTTGGGAAGACGCATTTATTAAAAACATGAGATTTTTGTTTTAAAATCTATTTGGAGAATGACGTGCATAAAAGATTAACATACAATTACTGTCAAAAAAACGATCCAACTTAAATTTCGATGGAAAGGTGAGAAAAGGTTTTGTAGTGGAAAGGTGAGAAAAGCATTTGTAGTTCGGATTCCACTGCTAACAAAACACATTTTTCTGAGTCAGTTTACCACTTTTGCTCTTTTTCGATTACCAAAATTTTGACTATTTGCTTGACGACAACATAGAAATACCGATCAATGGTGTCTCAGCGATAAAAATCATTGGATCGTGAAAATCAAAATTACGAAACGGACCAGGAGATAATGTTTTATAAAGTGAAGAAAAGGAAAATACTCGAGCCCTCGAAATATTCAAAATCAAATGAAATTCAATATTGGATCTACGGAAGCAAAAGTGCATTTAGAGTAGGATCACATCTATTTATTCGAACTGGAATAATGAAATTTGCGCCACCAGAAAATACTCATTACAGAAGTTTAACAGTAGTTTATGTCAAATGCACTCGTCGCGAAAGCTTCTTTATTATTTCTGTCAATAGAGATGGTGTATACCATGTCTATACCAAACCATGGTATAGGTTTACCTAATCGATGTTATGGAAGTGAACACAAATTGAACAACACAATATACGCTTTTTTATATAGGCTTTGGTAATAATTTCTGCGTAAGTTTAGAGAATAAATTCGGCTCGACAAACGCTTTTGAAGCGTTCTTTCAATGCTCAATTAATTCAACGTACGTATGCGTATTTTTATGCGTACGTAATTTACATCGATCAAAAGAAATTGAAACTTAAGAAATCGCAAGATATAATTTTACATCAATTCAACGATTTAAGTAAAATGCAGCAATTAATTCTTGTGCTTATGTTTGTATTCTAAAGGTTTTTGAAAACTGTAGAATTAAATTCGGAAAAACGGTGCTGATTTTTATACACTCAAGGAAAGAGAAAAGTTTACATTGTTAGGTAAAAGAAATACATTTTTTTACCATTTCTTTTACCTAACAATGTAAACTTTTCTCTTTCTTTGAGTGTATTTGCAATTCTGCCTTTGTTATCAAGTATTTTACTAATAGACAAATGACATTCATTTTGCATTAATGAAAAGCTAAGTGAAAAATAGTTTAAAAAGATAAGAAATTAAATTTAAATAGAAGCTTTAAACAATGAAGATAGAGCCAAAGGAACAGTGGCGCATCATGCAGCGCGTGGATTGCAATCGCTGCATGAGAATTCGAGTCCGAAAGGCGAGGGTTTGAATCTAGCATTCTTCCAATAGAAGAAAAAATTTTTGCACTTTTGAAAATTGAAACACTGGCAAAAATTTTTTTCTCCCTCCTGGATTCGAACCCACGCAGCTGAGGTATGTTTTGCTCAACGCTCACACCACTCAGCCACAGTAGTCGGCTTAAAATCAAATGCTTAAAACTTCTATTTAAATTTACTTTAAACTTTAGATATTAAATTTTTTGGTGCGATCGTCGCAGAACAAAATTTAATATTTCACTAATTGTTGCGGAAATTGAAAATTTGTACTTCATTTAAAAGGGCTCGAAGCGGACTTAAATTTCGACTCTGTCTTATGAACTACTGTCAATTTTTCGAAAAACCTCGTTTTTCGCGAGAAAATCGATTTTTTATGATTTTAACCTATAAAAATTTAAAAAAGAGTTTCATTTTTATGTCCACTTTGTTCATCTTAACCATGCGCATCAAATAACAAAAAAATCGAAGTTTTTTAATCAACACGGACAACTAATGAAAATTAATCCGCATTGCGAAATCATGCGAACGTAATTTTCTTAGCGCTTTTAAAAACATATTTTTATGAAATTTTGTACATAGCATCAAAATAATATTTTCTAAATTGTCGTTAGTATTTTAAGAGTTTTGGTCCACCCATACGCCACTTTTAGCAATTTTTTCGTTTTCAATGTATTTTATGTCGAAATTGCTTGAAATTGAGAAAATAGCTTCTTTCCAATAATTTGTGATTTCACTTTTGTTTTCGCACTGTTGCGAGCGCGTTTAGACTCAAAAAGAAGTAAAACAATTTTTCGTACAAAAAGAAAAATTCGTTTCAACTGGCTGGCGAGTAAAAATTCACAAAAATTGAGCTCTTCTTGTAAACTAAGCAATGCTTAAACACCCGAATATTCTATTAAGTTAGAAAACACTTTCGTTTGAAACTTGTTACTTTTGAAACGCCAAAAAAATTGTTCAAAAATTGTTATTCGAATAACAATTGAGCTCACGTTGATAAACACAAATTTTGATGCTGATGTAGTTTAGATTTCAAAGAAATTATGAAAATTCCATTAGAGAAAAAAACAAAATTGTTGCAACCATTCACGAGCGCAACAATCAATCAGTAAGTGTCACATTTCCTTTAAATATTAGTTTTTAAACATTTCTTAAATTATCAAAATGTTTGATTTCTTTATATGTATAATCATGATCCGATTCTTCATAATTCAATACTTATAATTTTATATTATAATTGTTGATATTTATAATTTTTAAGAAAATTTTACGTACTACTGTGCACTAAAAGTTGGACACGAGTGTACATTGCACAAAATCGCACATTTTGCATGTTTACTTAACTTTTAACTTTAACTTTAACTTTATTAATTAAGTATCAGACATAATGTCCTTAACAAATTATGAAATTATAATTTTGACATTTGAACTATAAATTGTTTCGAACGAAGTTGTGTTCTGGAATAAACCTTCTCCTAGTACTTCGAGATGTGAACAGGTTTCCTTCAAACAATTTCCATGTTTTCTCACATCTTTATGAAGCCGTTTTTGTAAATGAAGGTAGATTTGTTCCAACAATTTTTTCTGATCTTTTGACGATGTTATCTAATGATTTCCTTTCACTTGACTTTAAAGCATGAAAAAATACGCACGAAGCATAAAGATGAGATTCTATCATGGCATGGTAAAATATTTTGAGGATTTGCTTATCAGATGTAACTCTTTAGCATTTTAAGTTGAAAAATTCCAAAATTGCATTTCCTTTTTACCTTGTTAATGTGTAGTGTCCAGTCAAGTCTTTCGGTAATATTAACTCCTAAAAGTTTTACTTCGCTTATTTTTTCGATGACTTTTCCATCCAGATATATGTCACCTCCCACATTTTGTTTTCTAATGAATGGCAACATATATTTTGTCTTTTCTGTATTAATATTAAGTCCAACAGATTTAATTTGTGAATTGATCTCTTCGATTGATTGTTGAGCATATTCTATGCTTGGGCTTACCATAGTTAGATCATCTGCATATTTTGTTAGCAACGAATTATTTGTTTTGATTTTTCTTATATAAAAAGCGAATAGAACCGGACCGAGAGCTGATCCTTGCGGAACACCAACACTAAGTTCGAAAATAATTCCAAAAATTTCAATGTACCTTCCAATAATTAAGTTTATAACTGCAGCTTTTACTCTAACATTACATTTGCTATTTGACAAATCTTTTATTAAAGTAGCTTGATCGATTGTATCAAAGGCCGATCTTAAATCTAGCATCGAAATTACAGGACTATTTTTAGCATCTAATTCTCTTGTGCAATTATCAACTATTTCAATAAGTGCAGTCTCGGTGGATCTTCCACTTTGATATGCATGTTGTGTTTCGTCATCAATTATTATTTGGTATGATAGAATTTTTTCAAAGATAGCAGTGATAATGGGAGTAATCGCAATTGGCCTGTAATCTTTTGCACAGAGTGGATTTTTGCATTTCGGAATAGGAACAATCTTTGATGTTTTAAGATAGTCTGGTAAGCTCTTGCCATTGACCAATAAATAGTTGTAGATAGCACATAACGGCTCGGCCAACAAGTTTTTGTTCATCTTGAAAATTTTAACTTTTAAGCCATCGCAACCAGAAGCTCTTTGATTTTTCATGCTTGAGATTGCTGCTTTAACTTGATTACAAATAATGAAAAACTCACTTTGCGCTAGTTCTTTACAAAGTGATTCTTTGATAAGTTTTATTTCATTTGGATTGCGCTTCTGCTCATCAAAAAATCTAGTAAAGTGTTTTGTTATATCATTTCTGAGCTTAGCATCATTAATTTCATGTTTTTTTATTCCATTTCCACAAGCCTTTTTTATATTTGACCACATTTGAGAAGGCCTTTTAACATTAAGTAGTTTTTCATAAAAAGAACGCTTAGCATTGCGAATTTTCCCTTTTATCTCCTTCGTAAGCTCTTTCAATTCTTGAATTCTCGAATTTTTATATAAGAAAGTTTTTTCTTTAATTAACATTTTGATTTCATTTGTAATCCAGCATTGACTTCGTTTTTTACCATCTTAGTTTCTGATTCGACTATACTTTTAATTTGATTTATGAAACTCTTCAAGGATTCCTCAAAATTTAGAAAATCGATGAATAAGTCCAATTCACAGTTTAATCTCTGTTTAATTTTTTCGTAGTTTGTTATTTCAACATATATAGTTCTTTCAAAATTTTTTCTTGTTTTGAAATTTCCATTACTGAATAACAGAATGGGAACGAAATGGTCTGATTTACCAATCGGCGGTATGCAATAGCAATTATAACTTTCATATGTTGACTTATTTATAAAAACTCTATCAATTTTTTATTTTCTCTTGTTGGTTTATCCACCATTTGGATGTAATTTTTTATTTCAATTTCATCATTAAAATCACCACAAATTAAATGAATGCATTTGGAATTTTCGTGAGTGGCTATTTCATCAACCATTTTTCGAACACAAGCTTTAGGTAACTTCTTCGGCACATACACTAAAGTAACGATACATTTATTGAGTCCTCTATTCAGATAGTAAGGTCGTATTTGTGCTTCTAGAATTTCTATATTGTATTCAATCTTTGAGTTATCACAGCTATATTTTTGATTTTCTGCTATTTTGACAAATACTTGATTTCTCGGTGCCCACTTCTTGTTAATCAGCAAAAGAATTCCACCACCTTTAGATCCTCTGTCTAATCTCAAAACATGGTGTTGAAAAAATAAATCTTCAAGTAGAGAGTCACTTGTAT
>NCKU01004985.1:0-11006 GCA_003675995.1 Dinothrombium tinctorium
AAATTGATGCGTTTCAGAGTGATAAGATATTAAATAATCGACCCTTGACAAACATTCTTTCCGAAACTGTATCTATAAATTTAAAAAAGTTGTCCATGTTTATATACTGATTTTCAAAAACTTTAATTCTATGAATGCATGGTCCATGATATCCTTCATTGTCGAAACAAAAATGTTCAAAACATAAACAAGAATACAGACAAGATAAGTTAGGAAATAGAGAGTAATAGTGGGATTTAAATGAGCAATGATCAATTGACTAATGAACATTTTTATTTTTTATGATAAGTAGGGCTGGTTAAATAGGTGATTTTTTAACCTTAAAAAAGGTGAATTTTAGGTGATAAAAAATTAGAAAAATAGGTGATAAATTAGGTGATCACGTATAAAATAAGTGATAGAATAGGTGATCGAAAAGTTCAAAATTTATTAAAATTCTTAATGTAATTAAATCTTTTTACAGAATTATTGACAAAAAATTATCAAAATTGATTATCATGTATCTTTTAGATTTTCAGGTAAAAAAGTACGATTTTTTCGAATTGATTTGTAAGCTGAAAATGAGCAAAAATCATATCATTAAAAGATTGGTTTTCAATTTTTGACAATAGTGCATCAGCGTCTATTAAACACTTACAAACAGCTATGAATTTGTAAAGATCAGCATTCTCTTCGCCTTTTTAGTTCACTCTTTAAATGCCATTTGCAATTGTCTCAACTATAGATAAACTTGAAGTTACTTTATCCTGATGTTTTTTGCTTTGAATATATTGTTTTATTTTGGATGAATCGTGTCTTGGATCCCATAGAATTACAAAAGCAATTTGTAATCCCAGAGAATTACAAGTCATAGTTTCTCCATTAGTGGTAAAGTCGGAATATTTCATTACTATTTCACGTAGTTTTGATGAATTGACTTTAATTTTTGGCATTTTTAAAGAAAAAAATTAATTTGTTTTCCCTTTTTGTTTCATATACACTTGTACCACTCAACAAGAGAACCCGTTTTCTCTCTTAATAATCATTTTTGTTCTATAGTGTTTATGATTCATTGAAAAATGAATTATTTTCTTAACTTGATAGTTTTATTAGCTTTTGAAAGATTAAAAATAGGTGCTTGTTTGATTTAAGTACTTTTAGGTGATTTTAGGTGATATTAACATCTTCAGAATCGCAAAATTTTGGTATCATTTTACTCTTTATTCAATGTAGAACACGACTACAATGTTAACTTAAAAATAGGTGATTACCTATTTGACCAGTTCTAATGATAAGTTCAAACTGAAGACCAATATAGTAAAAACAAAGAAAGATCAAGTATGGTTGAACATAAAATGTATTTCTTAATGCGACACTCATGCGCTTCCACTGTTCAGAAGGTTATTGTAAAGTGAAAATTTTTTGCTTAAAAAATTTCAAACGTACAATTCAAGCCTATTTACGTCAATAGATTGCTTCAGCTCATTTAATATGCGCTCAGCTTTGAGCAAGGTTTCTTCCTTTTTGAAAAAACAAAATCTTATATAATCTTGGGCGAGTTGCTTGTGAGTTTCAGAGTAGAAAGCGCTCGGAGGTATACCCTGTAATTTCTGCAATAATTCAACAAATAAAAAATAAGAAGTATAATATTCGAAGCTTTTACCTTGTTTTTTGAAAGCCATTTAGCGAATTTGTAATCATTTGTGTCTCCGTGTTCTTGCGAAAAATCTAAACACTGAGCGAGTTTAGAAAAATCGGCCAACATGAAGAAGCCGCCCTCAGGAATAGTTGGCTTCATTTCTGACTTCTCTAAAAATGAAACCATAAAATCTCTTTTCTTTTCTAAAGTATTTGACAATTTCGCCAAATAACTGTTCGAATCGTTCATTCGCTTCGATTCCTCTTCAAATATGATGGCGATTGCTTCTTGTATCGGTGTAGCGCACGTGAATATGCAATTTTGGTGAATTAGCTGTAAAGCATTTATCAAGTGCTCTGGTCCATAAGCCCAGCCGAGCTTCCAACCTGTCGCAGTTAATGTTTTTCCTGCACTGCAGACAGTAAGTGTTCTCTCCCACATTTCCGGTAGCGTATCTACAAATTATCTTTTATTATCATCATAAAAATTTTTCTTTCTTTTGAAAGAACAAACTTACTCATTCTTATGTGTGTGTTATGTTCGTAAACTATCCACTCGTAAACTTCATCCATTATTGCAATGCAATCAAACTTTTTACACAAATTTGCAATCACATTGAGCTCTTCGTATGAAAACACCTATCAAATGATAACATATCAAAGAATTTTGTATGAAAATTCGATACTAACTTTTCCGATTGGGTTGTGTGGAGTATTAATAACAATTAATTTCGTTTTTGGACTGAACTTAGATTCTAATTCTTGAGGATCAAATACCCAATCACTACTGTTCAAAGTTACACCAGTTTTCTTTGGTCTCAATGGCACAAACACTGGAATTCCGCCTGCCATTTTTGTCACTGGCACATAAGAATCGAAAAAAGGCTCAAAGATAATCACTTCATCACCGTGATTAAGAAGAGCCATAAATATGCAGAACAATGCTTCATAAGCACCGACAGTAACTAAAATCTCTTTATGCGGATCAATTACGCGATCAATTAGCTTTGAATACAATTTTGAAATGGCAGTGACTAGCCTCGGATGACCCTAATGAAAAAGCTTTGTTTAAATATGAGATTCATTTGAAATCCTCTTACAGATCCTCTTGTATATTGATAGATAAGTGGGTTCTTGCTCATCGCCGTGTTTAACAAAGCTTTTGCTACTTGATCGGATGGCATAAAGTCTGGAAAACCTATTCCCAAATTAAGAGGCTTATACTCGTGTGCTAGTTGATTGAATTCGTTCCTGCGTGTAAATACCAAAATTTACATGAATCAGTAAAAAAAAGGTTAAAAGATTGGAAACAAAAGAGAAAAAACACATTTTTTTGCTATTGAATTAAATAAAAAGTTCGCGAGTCAAAATTCTCGCATCATTAGTTAAAAAGATGAAACTAAGTAATGAAAGTAATGAGAAAAGAATTAATATTCATGCAGAAATCTCGATCAAAGATCATTTAGATCATTCTAGAGACACATTGATCAAATTTAATTCTTTCGAAATTTATCATTCATTGTTTATATTTACTTATCAAAATCGAGATCAACATTTTTTACTTCAAACGAATGCTTACCAAACAGTGAGCTTTGCATCTTTTATACGATCTGCAACAATTAGCGATTTTGATGATCTTGTTGAAAGCATCTTTATTAAAATAAAAAATAATACAAATATTAAAAGTTAGCAAATTTCAACTTTCTAAATTTTTAATTCAAATTTTTTTTCTGTTTTGATAGGCAATTACTCACCCGCGAAGAGGATAAATTTTGTAACTTATTCAATCGCAGTAACCAACAATAAACCGAATTACAAGGCAAAAATTTAAATTTAAAAGCATTCATTTTTCACAAAGTGAATATTAAAATTAAAAAATTAAGCAAAACTTTTTTTTAAGAATGCAAATAATTTATCTTCATTTTAAAAACTGTTCCATTCAAAAGACATATTTTCAATCGTTTTGAGAATTAAAAGCAACTAATGATTAAACGAGATTGTTAAGCTGAATAATACTTTTTTCAATTACTGTTAAGTGATCAGTTTTATGATTGATACTGTATAAAAGTATTAAAAACAGTAACAACTTTTTAAAAGCACAAGTGTACGTTTTCAAGCACATGAAATCGATTGCGTAAACACGTGTTCAAAGAGCGTTCTGGGTAGCAATGTCTAAATGTTTAATTTGCTATAATTTTATAGATGCTTAATAGGTTACTTGTTGCTTTTCTTATCCTAATCATAAGCAAGTTTTTGAAACGATTGGCCCAATCGTTAGCAATAAATACAAACAATTCAATGATATCGAAATATGAACAATTATTTAATGAATTAACCATAATTGTGGTAACAAGTAGAATATTAATTTTAAATTTTTAAAAATAGCTTTTAGAAATCCGATACATGACGTGAATATTAAGCGCAATTTGTTAATTGATTCAAAAAACGTTTTTAATTGGAATGATATAATAATCACTTAAAAATTTGACTCTGATTTTCAATGAAGATATTCTAATGAAATGGTGCTTTTCGTGGAAATGAATTAAATAGACATAAAGCGGAATAAGCGAGTAAAAAATGCAATTTTTTTAAGTTGCTATCATTTAATTATCAGTTTGACAAAACATGAACTTGCTGTATGCGCTTGCGATGAGTGCTTGGTTCCGATAGTAATGTAAAAGCTCGATTGCAATAAAGTTTTAGCATGTGATCGAATAATGAAATTACAAACATGAAAAAACAAGTTGGCGATTACCTAGAAAAAGTTTTATTTTCTTTGGCAAAAATTGTTACACATTTGTGTCCTTATCTTCTAATCAGCAAACACAAATCATTAAAAATTTTTTCTCGATTAATTGCATAAAATTCCATTAAAATTAATGCCGATCATTGTTAATAAACTGTTAAAAGTGATCATAATTCGAAACAAATGGAAAAAAATTAAAGAAGCCGTTCGAGTGCCTCCAAGAGAAATGACTTAGCGAAAACTCGAGCTGAAAGCTGAAAAAATAAACGAACAAAAAAACTCAATAAACCAAGAATTCAAATTTTTGCCTTTTATTGCCTTTTGATTTAAATCGAATACAAACTGAAATTAAATTAAATACAATCAAAAATTATTTTCGCAATTTTGAAAAATAAATTTCGTCATCAGTAGAAACCAATGAACGTCAATCAGTAGAATAACTTTCGCCATCTCGCGCGGTGAAAGCGGAGTGAAAAATTTCGGAATGTGGATGAGGCAAAATCCGATCTTTTCGTTTTTGCTCAAAAAGCGACTAAATGTCGCGTTCAAAAGACGTTATTCGACGCATTTCAATTTCTACCCGTCGACGGTCGCCGCGTCCGAAGGCGAGACGAATCGCTTGAATCTGTTTCAAGCGGTGAACAACGCGTTGGACATTGCACTCGCTTCCGACCCCTCCACTTGCATATTCGGCGAAGACGTCGCGTTCGGTGGCGTTTTTCGCTGCACAATCGGTTTGCAGGACAAATACGGCAAGGATCGTGTGTTCAACACGCCGCTCAGCGAACAGGGAATCGTCGGATTCGGGATCGGACTGGCGGTGGTCGGTGCAACAAGTATCGCCGAGATACAATTCGCCGATTACATTTTTCCCGCATTCGATCAGATTGTGAACGAAGCGTCTAAGTTTCGTTACCGTTCGGGCAATCATTTCGACTGCGGTTCGCTCACGATCAGAGCTCCGTGCGGAGCGGTCGGTCACGGCGCTCTCTATCACTCGCAATCGGTCGAAAGTTTCTTTGCTCACATTCCCGGTATCAAAGTGGTGATGCCGAGAGGACCGATTCAGGCGAAAGGACTCCTCTTGAGCTGCATTCGCGATAAAAATCCGTGCATATTTTTCGAACCAAAAATACTTTATCGAGTCGCTGTCGAACACGTTCCTGTCAAAGATTACGTTCTCCCGCTGTCCAAAGCCGATGTGGTGATCGAAGGCGATCATCTAACGATGGTTGGTTGGGGAACGCAAGTTCACATTTTGCAAGAAGTTTGTCAAATGGCTCAAGACATGCTTAACATATCGTGCGAAGTGATCGATTTACAAACAATTATTCCATGGGACAAGGAAACTGTTATTAATTCGGTTAAGAAAACCGGCAGATTGCTTATCGCTCACGAAGCACCGATCACCGCTGGTTTCGGTGCGGAGATAGCAGCTACAATACAAAACGAGTGCTTTTTACATCTCGAAGCGCCCGTGTTTCGTGTGGCAGGTTACGACACTCCATTTCCTCACGTTTACGAACCATTTTATATACCAGATAAATGGAAATGCTTTGATGCGGTGAAAAAGTTAATCAACTATTAAACACAATTTTAATTGATCTGTTTTTTGTAAGTTTAATTTATGTTGAAAATGTTAATTTTAGTTTAATCAAATTACGTTTTTTGTTGCGATTCGTAAGAATCTTTAAATACTCAATAGTGACCCATTCAATTTGTTAAATTATTACAACATTAGTTCTTTGTTTTCTCTTTCAATTATTATTATGTTTCTCTTTCTCTTCCGATCTTATCTCTTGATTTAAATTGTTTTTTTTGTGAAAGAAATCAGGTGATTTTTATATTTTCAGTTTAGATAATTAAACTTTTTGCAAACATGAGGTGATGTGGACGATGTGATGATAAAAATTTAAAAAAAAAATTATTCACTTCTATTTTTTATACTTTTTAACGAAATAAAAATCTCAAATTGACTTGTGAAACTATTCAACGTGTTAAATCTGAATTAATTTGAATCTAGACTTCAGTGAAATGTGGTATTAATATTATAAAGCATAAATAGATCGTTTAGGAAGACTATGAACAAACTTTTGTTTAATCGATCTGAAATGAGAATGAAGCTAATACGCTCAAAGAGGAAGGAAGACTCCATATTAATGTTTCATTAATTTTCCTAAACTTTACACTCTCAAACATTTTTCATAAAGTTTTAAATTATCAATCTTAACTGTCTCATTTTGAATTTATTCAAGCGAAGCAAAATCACATTTTAGAAATAGTCACACTTGAAAAGAAGACGTCACTTGGAAAATTTTTTTCATTCAAACTATGAATCAAAAATATTGCCGAAATTTGAGAAATTTTATTTTATTCGTTTTCGAGATATTATTCGGGTTTTTTTAAAGAAATTTTCCTTCATAAACAAAAATTTTGTTGAAAACAAGCTCTCATTTCCTTTTCAACTTCCCATTTCATTGAGACACAAATTATCTAGATTGCAGGTACTTAAATTTAATATGAAACAATTTCTTTAAGTTTGTTTAAATTAACCATTTAACACTATAAAAATGGAATGAATTTATTTGAAAAGAGCGTATTTACAAAACATTGTTAGAAAAGCGCTTTTGTATTAAATAAATTGAATTAAACTTACCGAATAAAATTAAAAAAAAAACAATATTTCAAAAGTCACATGTGCGTTTTCTCTTTTTGCATAACACTTGCATGCTGTGGCTGTAATATGAGCGAATCATAATTATTCTATGAGGGATAAAAGTGTGGAAGTTATATCAGGAATCGCGTATCATCGCGGTTATATAGGCTCAGGTTCCGACGAAGTGGTATTTTAATCATCGACGCTATATGATTTGCCTGACTCGGTCTTTATTCACCCAATAAGATCAGTTTTCTCTCTTTTCTCTATAAAACTCGAACTAACACAAACATTTTACTTTTTGTGCGAATCTCTGCTTGCAATTTGTCACGCTGTTTAACAGATTCAAATCTGCATTTTGTATTCGTTTAACAGTTAATTTAATATAACTTTTACAGTCATAGTTATTCTAAAAAACGAAAAATGTTAGCTACTGCGTATAGAATGTAAATGAAATAATAAAAAACTTCTGTGAACCATATATTTGAATTATGGATCATTTTCATTGTATTTAAAAGAAATAATGAGAGTAAATTTTTTTTCATCTGGTGTACTGACTTAGGTCTGTTTAATTTTGAAATACGACAAAGCTTTATGTGGCAACTCAATAAATCTGAACAATGCGCTTTAAAAATAATCGCTTTTCGCGAGTATTAAAAAAAAAGTTGTAAAAGTAAATACTTATGGAAGAAAAGAAAATTGCGAAAGAAAAGCAAATATTAGAACTTTTCATAGTTTTTGAGAAGAAGCAAAAATTTGTTTTCTTTATGATTTCGATTTTTCTTTTCTTTTCTTTTATGACACATAAAATGAAAAATATAATCAAAATAAATATTTAAAAAAACCGATGAAATGTAAGTAAGAAACAAATAATTATAATCTCACGTCTAATTTCGATTACAAACGCTTCGCTTTGATATGCGTTTTTTTTTCATCAAGTGATTGCTTTCTGAATACATTGTATACCTGGTTTTGCTTCGCAACTTTTTTTTTCGCTATGTCTTCTTGAATTTCTTTTTCATTCATTCTCTCTTTTATGCGATCAATTATTTAAGCACAATTTTATTTAGATCAATACGCGGCGAGGAAACAAAAGTTGGTAATTGAAGCGAATATAAAAAGAAAGAAAGTTTTGTGTTTCAACCGCAAACTTTTCTATCTCATTATTTTGATTTTATTATCTATTTATTCGCTTATTGTGACAAGAGTTGCTGTTGTTGTTGTTGTTGTGATTGAGTTGAATGTAAAGTAAAGCAATAAATGCATTAAAATTAAACACAAGAAAAACTTTGAAGTAAACAATTGCAATTTGAACGAGAGATTGAGAGACAGAGAGTAAATAAAACGGTAAATGAGAACATTGGGTAACATGAATTAGCTAATTTCTTTCTTTTCTCTCTCTCGCTCTCTCTCTCCAGCAAATTACCAATAACAAGGTACCAAACCAGAGAGAAAAAAAAAATAACACACAAACATAATTATATCAATTGAAGCAAGAGAAAAAAAGTTTCGCTTCTATCATTAGCTCGCTTCTTATTACGAATTCTTTTTCTCATCTCTCGTTTCGCTTTCGCGCTAATCAATGAATAAGTTTGTCGGTGTTTGTTTGCCTTTTATCATATTATCCATTATAATATTGTATTACGTATATGTAATTTCATTTAAATTCACAAAACGCGTTCACTCAATGAATGCGAGTGATTGCGGAGAATGCATTAAAAGGCGAATTCATTTGTTAAGCTTAATTCGATTTACTTCTTCGATAGAAATGTTCTCGACGAGATTAAAATTTTTACATTTCTTCGAATATAAAGCGCTGCAAGCAAAAGCGGTCGATTTTTCTTCCTACTCAAAAGAATTGTTAGAAATTGTGAATTTAATCAATTCCCCTATAGATAAAATTTTCAAATTTCAAAATTTGAATCGCTTCATGTTGCTTTTCATTCGCTCGATTTTAATTCGAACGTTTAAAGCTAAGCGCATACAGACTCTTTATTTCCATCGTTATTTAGGTACACTCGTGTCCAATAAATCTTTTCATTTCGCTTTAAACTCGCTTTATTTCAAAGTAATAGATTGAAAGAGTTTATTGGACACAAGTGTACAAAAAATTTTTTCTGGTAACAATCCGCAATACTTAAACTCGTGGACAATAAGTGTCAAGTATCAAGTATTTTTCGACTGATTTTTTCTAGAAGCTCGTTTATTACTATTTTTTGTCTATTTTTTGATAACCTCTATTCAAGTCGAATAATGATTCCAAATTTTACTTGTTTTTTTGTGATCTTTGTGAATTTTCAAGACCATAGCTACACATTTGTACACTAATGACAGAGCCGAATTGATTCAAAATTATTTAAATATTTACATCTTTGCTCTATAAACAAAACCAGCATAAGTTTTTCTATTCACTTGCAAAACTTTTACAAACAGCGCTTCTTTTATGAAATAACTGTGTAATTCATTTTCGATTTTTTGGCACAAATTTGCTATTTTCTTTTCCATCAGATTTTTTTTCTAGAATTCATGTAAATAGACTCACAAAAGTGTTTACTTAAATTACACGACTAAAATAGAAATCTAAAAATTCTACTCTAGTTTTTTAAATATCATTGAATCGCTTTTTAAAATAGATCAAATTATTAGCAAAAGTTTAAACAAATAAAAGATTTTATATCAACTTTAATTTTAATGTCAATATTTAAAGTTTTTTAATTCACGCGGAAAAAAAATTTTGTTTTAGAATCTTTTTTATTGTATCTGAAAAGGGTAGAAATTTCATTTAACTGAAAAAAATCTCGCTTCAGACATAAAAATTTATCTCCATTCAAATAAAAAAAGTAAATAAACCTTTTTATTGTTTTATCATTTGTTAGTTTTCACATACAAAATCTTTTCTTGTCTGTAATTGTTCCAACAATTAAAATAAATTAGCTTTAGATAATGACTTTTTTAAAGCATACAGCTCGAGATCAGCATCAGTCGTAAAAGGTTCATTTTGAGAAGATGAAGTGATTTGCATTAAGTTTCAATCGAATAAAAATTAAGCTTAAGATAAGCTTGCAAAAGATCGTTGTAAATGGAGTTAGAATAAGATAAATTATCTTATTCTTAGTTTGAATAGATAGTTAGAATAAGAGTTTCGCATAAAATAAATTTCTCATGGTTGCGTTCTTGTTTTGTATGAAGAGATCACCGAATAGTCTTAAGCTACGATGCTACTGAATAAATTGGAACAACGCGAATAACCACATTTTCAGATTGTTGCTTAATAACTTGATCTTTTTATTTTAAACTTAAAATTACTTGAAAAGCTAATTTAATTCATTATTTCAAAAAATAAAGAAAAAAATTGATTAGCTCGATTTATTGACGAGCTTTAGATCTGATAACTGGTCATTAGCATTCTTTATTTTTAAAACATGTGCGCAAATTTTATTTTTAAGAATGTGTTGAATTTTATTTACATTATAAGTAGGGCTTCGAAATCAAATAAATCGAATATGACCACATATATTACCAAATTACAGTAAAACCTCCACTAACGGCCACCTCTCTTAAGCGGCCACCTCTACTTACGGCCATAAAAAAATCCGCCCAAAGTTAACTCAATTAGCATGACCCTCTCAGGAACGGCCACCTCCTTTGAACGGCCGCGGCCACAAAAATAAAAGCACATGCATCATCGTGAGAACCTCTGTTCAACGGCCAAAAATATTTAAATAAACAATTTACAATCAAAGGCAATGCGTTCAAATGTGCAATTTTGATTCAAATTTCTCTTAAATTAAATTAAATAAACAAATAGCTTAAAATAGAAAGTTAGAAGTGAAAAGTGAAATGGTAAAGCAATATACATAAGAAAAAAGTTAAAATCAAAAGTGAAAGAATGATTAAGAAGTAAAATGCATTGAAATAAGTGAAGTATTTAAGGTTTGTATTTTATTGAATTTATGAAATAAATTTGATTTTATAAAAGGAATTTAA
>NCKU01004986.1:0-11004 GCA_003675995.1 Dinothrombium tinctorium
AATTCGAAATTTGAGAAAAATTTTTACTTTGTCCTGAATATATGCTGATTTTAAACAATTTACTATGTTAAGGTTTAGTTCATTTATGCACTTTACATAGGTCTTCAAAGCTCTTTTGTCAAATTTTTAAAAATTTGAATAAATTATTTAAAAATTTCTTTTAAAGTGATAAGTTAGTAACAGATTTTTCGGTTTTTTGCAAAATTTTTAGTTAGATACATGTATTATGTCTAATACAATATATCAAACCATTTTAAAAAGAAATAACGCAAAAAATTTCACCGATTTTTACAACTTTTAATCGTTTTTAACGGATTTTTTTACGAAAAAAATCATATTCAAAAAGTTTAAAACTGGTATTCAGCTTTTTCAAAATTTTTATTTTAAGTGAATAAACAGTTTCGAAATTTAAATATTAAATATATTCTTTGCTAAAGTTATGACATCAGTATAATACCTGTCATGACAAAACTGGCAAAAAAATTAAAAAATTTTAAAGAATTGTGATGAAAGTTTTTATAGTTAAAAAGAAAGATAAATTTGTCTTGTTTGAATTCAAAATATAATGATTGAATATAATTGCTAGGGTGGTAAAATTTTTGTGATCACAAAACTTTTAAAATAAGCAAAAATAGATTGTACAGTGTATAACATTAACAAAAATATAATTTTTTTCGATAAATATGACTATAAAAATCACAAAATTTCACAAAATTTCAGCAAAATTCACAAAAAACACAAAAAATGCGAAAACTTTACAAAAATCACAAATTTTAAGCCAAAAAATTAAAAATGAACAAAACTCATCAAAAGAATGCGAATTAAACAATTAAGAAAACTAGTTTTCGCAATACAATCAGTTAGATGTTTATATTTTCGCTATTTAAAATAGATGAAAAGCTAGTTTCTCTTTTTTCTAAAAGTATTTGACTCTATCAATGAAATAAATTTCGACTGCAAAAACGCATAAATTGCTAAACAAATGACTGAAAATGTAAAATGGCTTCGCTAAATTTATTGTTAAAAAATGTAGTCAAAATAACCTGAATTCATCATTGATTGGAAAACCTTAACTTATGGACTCTGAGATGTTAATGTTACATTTAAAGACAGTATTCAAGTAGTAATGTCAATAGTCGCCGAAAAGGAAAGAAAAGATCCAAGAATCGATTAAAAAGAAAGATTCGAAAGTTAAAACAATAACAAAAACTTTTTCAAGAGCACTGCAAAAATTAGAACTTTTATCAAGACTAAAGAAAAATCTAGATTCATTTCTGTTAACTTCAGAAAAAATTCTTTTAAACACAAGTTAAAAGCTTTTTATGCTTCTTTAGAATGGTTGATGTGGGGAACTTTTTTAGGATGGTTTATTTTTAATATACAAGTCTATCTTGCGCGATAATCACTCACAATTTACAAAAATACACTCGAAATATATAATTTTATTCATTGTAATTCGTTTCTCGATTAAACTTTGAAAATATCATCACAAAAATGTCACAAATTTTTAGAAAACTTCACAAAATATTCACAAAATTTTTCACTTTTTTCTCACAAAATTTTCACAAAATTCGGTCTTTATTTTTCACAAAAATTTACCATTCTAATAATAACTTTTTCAAGTGTAGCAAAGTGAGCCAATTTCTGATTTAGCACGGTGCAAACTTCAATAGTTAAAACAAAAACTTCTTTTACCTTATAGCTACGGTAAAAGTGAAAATGATTACTTACATTTTGAACACCGTTGGAATTATGCGATCTCTGATTTTTTACGATTACTTATTAGTATATGTGATCTTAATAAATGAAAAAATTCATAATGGCGTATTTTACTTTCAATCAAAACATCGGTTTTAAAAATGGAGTAAAATACACGTAGCAGAAGCAAATGAAAATGCAACTCAGATAAAAGTTCATCTCTAAAGAGGCTTTTTATAAAATTAAGCTCAAAATAGTGCTAATGGGTTGAAATTCTAATGTTAAAAATGCATTTAAAATGATTAATTTTTTCCATTTACGCTGATTAATTTGTCTGAGAGTTGCATTTAATATTAATTATCATTTTATTAATTAAAGATTTTTTCACTTGTTGAATAATTTTTAAAATGAAATAGAGAACAATCACAATTAAAACATATTCATTTTCATATTCTTTATTGTGTAGAGATTTTAAAAAGCTCTTGGATCTTTTGAAAGCCTTTAGGGCGAGGATTTCAAATATGTAATTAGTTTTTGGCGACAACCTTCCGTTCAAAAATTAGGTAAGGTTAGGCTAGGCTAAATTAAATCAGGTTAAATAAGGCTATGCTAGGTTAGGTTAGGTTACGATTTTGTTTGGGTATACGGTTGGACCGTGGACTGGCGCCGAATACGGAGGATATTGCACATGCGGAGCGGGAGCTAAACTCGGCCGAAAAATTGGACGAATCGGGTTCTTTTTCGCACTCTGAAGAGTGAATACGTTGGCCGCGGCCCGAAAATTGCCTCACATAGGGATCGAGAGACGATATCATCAGATCCGTGTCTTCCTGCGGTCTGAGGACGACGCCATGCTATGGCATGCCCAAAGCGTCCGAGGGTTTTTCAAAGGTCGCATCGTCGTCGAGGATGCCGAAAACCCCATCGAGGATTAATAGCCAATGGGGGGTGAAGCTGCCCGTGTTCGCTTGTTCGCGATTCTTGTCAATCAGACAATCGTCTTGCGATTCGTCCGTAATTCTTATTTTGCGCGCAAAAGTTCAGTTCTCTTTCCGTCCGCGAAAGTGTACCTTTAATTCGCGTTTTTAATAAATCAAATTTTGTGTTCTCCCCGCTCTCCGTTTTCTGCTTTCGGATAAACACGATCTCCGAACTCGCGTTCACCACTCGATCCGCGACAATTTAAAATCATAATCAAACTTTTTCAATTCAATTGTTACTCTTCCGGTTTTCTTACCGTTTTAACAACAGAAAAGTTTATTGAAGTTAATAGAAAGCTTTGTTGAAGTTATGAAGGTATTGATTTTCTCATAGACAAATTATTTTTCTAAGCCGAATCATATCTTCATTAAACTGAATGTATAGATAGAGCCTCAACGATGCATAAAGAATTGTGCTTAATTTACGTGCGACTTTTGATATTTAAGCTTATTTGCATGCAGGCCAAATTTCAACTTAAATTGAAAATTTTGTTTACTCACTTATAAAAGTTTTAACAGATGTCTCAGGCTTTTTCTAATGTGAAATTATAATTCAACGTCTATTTATGAAAGAAGACTAAAAATTTGAATAAAAATACTTAAAAATTTCTATTAAAATGATAAGTTAGTTACAGATTTTCCTGTTTTCTTTGCTAAATTATTATTTAGATACATGTGTAAATGTACTATGTCTTCGATCACTAGAAAGTTGATACTTTTTGTATTTAGTTCAAACTGAACTTCAAACATCAAATCAAGGAAAAAGATTTGAAATAATTTTTAAAAATCTTTGTAAATGAACAAAATTGTATAAATAAGTGTAAATAAAATATGCGCTTATTCAAAAATTGCCACCACTTTGCAGCAATTGAAAAAGTATATTCAAATAAGACTAATTTATACTTCTTTGAAAGTATAAAAATTTTTATCACAACTCTGTACCTTTAAAAAATTTTAAAATAATCATTTGTACAAGCTTAGTTAGGTCAGTTATTAAAGCTCTTTTGAAGCGAAATTACGCAATAATTCCTGTAGGAACTGAATTTACACAAAAATTACCTTAAAAAATTGAAAGATAAAAAGTTCTGATAAAAATTTTAAAAGCTTTAAAAGAATATTGAATAGTAATTTCTCATTATAAAGAGCCCGAAAAATATCTGTTAAAACTTTTATCAACTATTATTTATTTATCTTAAAAATTCAGCTTGCATGCAAATAATAATCTTGAAGGATCAAAAGTTGCACCTATAATAAGCACAATTCTTTATGAATAGTTGAGGCTCTATCTACATGTTCAGTTACATGAAGATATGGATCGGTTTATAAAAGTAGTGTCTGTGAGAAAATCAATAATAATAGCATTTGAATTCAAAACTTTCTTCAACTAGGATTTAATTTAACACTCATTTTCTCTATTTTGCATTTTTCATAACAAATAATTGAAAAAATGATTTTTTAATGATTGTCTTCTACTTTCATTTTTAATGGTTTGCGATAAAAACGATTTGATGAATATGTGGAAAATTTATTTAAAATGCAGCAGACAGGTAATTGTAGCAAAAAGCGTTGAAGAAAATTGGACCTCAAAAATACTATGTGAGAAAAATCAATAATAATAGAATTTGCATGAAAAATTTCTCTAGCCAGCATTCAACACTCATTTTCTCTATTTTGCATTTTTCATAACAACAAATAATTGAAAAAAAATGGTTTGTCTGTGAGAAAATCAATAATAATAGCATTTAAATGAAAAACTTTCTTTAGCTAGGATTCAATTCAACACTCATTTTCTCTATTTTGCATTTTTCATAACAACAAATAATTGAAAAAATGATTTTTTAATGATTGTCTTCTACTTTTATTTTTAATGATTTGCGATAAAAACGATTAAATGAATATAATGAAAATGCTTTCAAAATTCAGCAGAAAAGTAACTGTAGCTACTGAGAAAACAGCTTTGAAGACCTACGAAATTTTTATCTTTAAATAAGATCCTGTTTTACAATAAAATTTGAAATGTAAAGTGCATAAATGGACTAAACCTTAACATAGTAAATTGTTTAAAATCAGCATATATTCAGGACAAAGTAAAAATTTTTCTCAAATTTCGAATTTCGTTTTCGAAATACTTTAGTTTTTACCGCAAAAAAAAGAAGCTATAAGAAACGTTAGGAAACTCGTCACTTTTAAACCTATTTGTTCTCGAATATTCGAGAATGATATAAAGGCATAGAAAGATATATTCAAGCCATGACAACAGCATTCAAAACAAAACTTGGAAACAAAAGTTTAGTATTTTAGCTCTTTGAGTTTTTTCGTTCCTACAACACTTTTTTGCGTTATAAATTTGAAAAAAATTTTTAAAATCATTTTTTGGTTCAAAACAGAAAGAAACTCGACTTTAAAAGTAAGAAGCAAATTTTTTTATAAGTATATTAAAAAAATTCGGGGAAATTGGAGTTTGCTTATATTTAGTCTAAAAGTACCTTAAAAAGAGAAATTCAACATGTAGGGTTTATTTTTGAAGCTTTAGTTGTCTCAATACATTAGCTCGTATTGAGATATGATCCAAAGTTCTAATAATTCAAAAATTAAATCATTTTTATGATCTCATCCATTTAGATTTAAGTTCAAATCTTTGAAAGTTCTTTGATAAAGTTAATTAAATCCCTTAAAATTATTTTTGAATAATTCAATATTAAAAATGAGCCATTCTTAAGATAAAGTGGAAATCGTTAAAATTAAAAATTTTGAATTTTTGCAATAAGCATCATGTATAAGTTAGATAGAAAGCGAAATACTTCGTTCAAATGCAAAAATTGTACCTTTGATGAGCTTAAACTAAATGCACATACAAAGTTCTACCTACATACTAAACTTCATTGAATTAGGAATAGACGATTAGAAAGAACGAGCATTTTCGCTTTCTATGTACATTTTACATTATGTTTATTGCAAATAATTCAAAATTTTTTAATTTTTACGTTTTTTCGCTATATCTTAAGAATTACTCCTTTTTAATATTAGATTCATTCGAAAATGATTTTAAGGGATTAAGTTAATTTTTTTAAAGTAGTTTAGAACATTGAAAATAAATCTAAAAGAGATCAGCTCAAAAAATATAATTTTGAATTTTTTGAACTTTGGATCGTATCTCAAGAACGGCTGATTGCCGACAATTAAACCTTCAAAAATGAACTCCACATATTGAATTACTCCTTATAGGGTACAATTCGACCAATTCTGAAGGGTCCTTGCAAACTCCAGTGGGGCACAGTCCACGTGATAATCTATTTACCGAATCTATTTAGTCCAGGTTCGGTCCAGTAGTGATAATATATTTTCAAAAAATCGTAAAAATAAGCGGTAAACAGATTTTAAAATTTAACAGATTAAAAATCTTATTTTAATAAATTACCCTCAATTTTTAAAATTTATTCATTTCATGTTTTTAAAAGGACATTGTAAATTTTTTACATTACGAACTCTATAGTAGCTAACAGACTTAATAAATATACTTCAGATTAAATAAACAAATATACTCCAATTAACCAATAAATCAATCAATCAATTTAAAAAATAAATGATTCAATCATACAAAGTGTCATGAAATATTAATTGAGATTTGAAAAATTATCAAAAAGTTATAAAACTTTAAAATATATGAAGAATATTAAAATTTTATTAAATATAGAGCAATAATTTATTTCTTTTCTCATACTGAAAATTTTGCTTAGTAAGCTAATATGACATTTAACTGCAGGTCTTGATAACAATGCTTGTGAAATTATTCTTTGATTAAATCAATTTTAAAGTATTTTAATCAAAATCCTTTAAAAAAATTTTTAAAATTTTGTTTTTCTTCATTTTTTTGTCGAAATTTTTTGTCCTTTGATCATGATTTGAATGAAAAATAAATAATTTATTTGGTCGAAATATAATAAATGCTTTTTACTTAAGATAAAAGAAGATTATTTTAAAAATTAAAAATTGCTGAAATGGTTCCAGTTAGAATTGGAGTACCAAATGTAAGTTTTTGCTATAATTATTGTAGGCGAATTAAATTTTATTTACAGTACCCCCCGTTGTTCACAATTTCATCGGATGAAAAAACTGGACAACAAATACCAAAAGGAATTGATTCCATCAAATTCTTTAAGCTATTCGAAAAAGTGTCGATTAAGTAAGTTTTGATTAATTATTCAATAAATTAGCTTTATTTTAAATATATTTTAGCTTAAGCTTTGTAGTGTCAAAAAATCAAGATCCTTTAGGTGATAGAAATAATGGAACCTATTCTGGTTCTATTGGACTCGTACAAAGAGGGGTAATCATAAAATCCTTTAAAGCTTAAATTTACTTTGTTCAATATTAAAGGAAGCTGATTTCAGCTTTCCAGTTGCATTCACTATAGATGGATTCGAAAATCGAGGGCCTGCGATTGCGGAAATCGACTATTATGCAATATCGAAATTTAACCTCCCAAAAGATGAGAATCTAACGATTTATAACACGTTTGCACGATTTCTTAACATCTACTGCTTTTTGTGTATCTTTTTGCTCGGAGTTGCGTTTTACTTAATCGCAGGCAAAATAAACATTCAATTCATCGCAATGCTATTCAATCAAAATTTTCCTGAATTTTCCGGAACTCTACGACGGTTTATCGGCTTCATTCTTGTGATTTGTTTGTTCTGTTCATTCGGTTATTACAACGCTGGATTTACGACTGATTTGACGATAAAGGTGAATCAAAAGAACCTTGAGACAATTGACGACATGAACAGAACCAAAATGGAACCCAGATTCCCCTTACTGGTCGGATTTCATATAAGATTAAAGCGCTCAACGAAACCTATTATGAGAGACATTTGGAAAAAAGTTGTGAAAATCGGTGAAGAAAAATGCATGCTTTATCTGAGACCAGACGAATTAATTCAAACACGAGAGGATTTAATGAGAGGAAACACTTATTTAATTATGATCTCTTATGGCATTGATTTCACAAGAAAAATCTTCTGCAGCAATGTCGCCATGGATAAATATGTGATGAGCAAAGAACCGTTCAGATTTTTCATTTCCAATGTGATCGAAACTTATACTATGGGATTTGTCTTCACGCCTAACGTGACAAAAGAGGTCAAAGAAAGACTTGATAAGTTGTATGTAAATAATTATTTAGTTTCAAACAATTAATTTTATATTTCTAATTTAAGTTCATACTCTATGATTGAATTCGGATTTAACGACGCTTTACGACGAGGAATGGCGAATGATGTAGGAAAAATGGCAAAAAGCAATTACATTTGCCAGATTGCAATTTTCTCAAATGAAAAGGATGAGTCCATGTTTCACAAACTTGGTTTACAATTTCTTGGTTGTTTCATCACTAACTGTTCTTCATTCTTATTGCTTGCTTTTGTTTGCTTCACCATTGAAAAAATTGTTATCTATTTAAAAAATCATTAGTTATGAGAGAAATGTGAGAAGTCCGAAAAGATTTTTCAGAAATGATTAATACAAATATTTTATAGAGTGGCCCTCCTTGACAAACACAACTTATCAACGTTATAAAGAGTAAAAAATCGTTAATTTTCTTACTTTTCCTTTCGTTGAAAGACTAAAGAACACAAAATGCATATTTTTGCTTTAAAATCTCGAATTTTTTCACTTCCATTTTTTATACTTTGCACTTCTCTTTTCTCTCATTGACCAATGCACTAAACAAGCAAATTAATTTTACGTGTCACTTACCGACAAATTCAAGACTTTTTTTTCTTTCAATGATTTTCCTATTCTTTTTTGTCAACCTCAATCGAAACACCCATTTTGAAGTTGTTCTCTTGCAAATAATAAAGTTTGGTCCTTAAACTTTTAATCCATTAAACACTGAAAAAATATTCACAGTCAAATTAAATTCATTTACCGGTTTTTGTCAAAACTTTTATCAGAGAGAGGCGTCAACTTTTGTCAAAACTTTAACCGCTCTTAAACCGAATTCATTTATTGGTTGATTGAAGTCTAATACAATGCTTGAAAATATCTCCGTATCAGTAAAGAGCAGAGACCAGTGGACAAAGATCTTTAATGAATTAAAATAATGGCTGCACTTAAAATTGATATGCTTTAAAATTAACACTTTGTTTTCTGTAAACTTTATTTTTTAATGCATCGCTTAAATGTTGATTTAAATGTATTTTAAACAATTTCAAAATCATGGATAAAATGAAAAAGGAAAAATTTTGTTCAGGTTGGTGAATAAATCTCTATTATTTACTCGAGTAATTTTTTGGACGCTCCGATGCAGTTAGCGGTATTCAGAGAGCGAACGGAGTCACAGTTTCTGATCCGGTCAATCTAATATGCGGCTATTATTTTTAATACATTGATAATCTTTGTTTACACAGAACTCTGTTTTTTTCTCATCATACGGAGATATTATTATTATTATTAATGGTGATGCATAACAAGTTGCATCCCAATGAGCAATTACATATAAAGGGTTTTTCATTAACAATTGAAATAATTTTCACAAAGTTTTAAAAAATTTGAATTAAAAACATTTGCTCTAATTTCTCTTGGCAAACCATTATACAATTTAATGCAGTGAATTAGAGTGTTTTTTTCGCTCAATTTTATTCTAATACGATGAGTGTTAATTAAAAGACCAACTCGTGTGTCTTTAAGGGTCATAAAATTTATTAAATAACCATCGATGGATGGATGTCTTAGGATTATTTTTTGTAACAAATTCATAAATTTAATATTTTTTCTAACTTCAAGCGACTGTATATTTGATTGATTAAGTAAATCATCATAAGAAACATGATTTTTTGCACTTAAAGAAGATATATTTTAAAATACGTTTTTGACATTTTTCGAGATTTTTTTGTTGAWTTTCTGTAAAAMCAATCGAAGAATTGCAATATTCAAGAATTGGCCTTACGTATGTGACATATATTTTTAAATAGGTTTCAAAAGATAATTTTCCTCCAATATTTTCACATAAATTTTTTAATATACACAATTTCTTCATACTTTTAGTGACAATGTAGTCAAGATGATTTTGAAAAGATAATTTTAAATCTAATATTATGCCCAAATGTTTATGTTGAAATACAGTTTCTATTTTTTCTGGGCCGAGAAAATAGTCGAAATGAAAGACTTTCTTATTTTTTGTAAAAAGACTGAGTCTTTTTGTTTTTGATTTGTTCAAAATAATGTAATTATCATTACAATATTTTTCTAAATTATTTAAATCATTTTGGAGGTCTTTACAATCATTATCATTTCGAATTATTTTTAAAAGCAAGGTATCATCAGCAAATTGGAAAACATCGCAAAGTACACATTTTGGCAAGTCACTGACAAAACAATTGAAGATAAACTCAAGCATTGAATTTGATTTAAATTCAAAGCGGTAAAAGAATCGATCGAATCGGTAAAAATTTTGACAACTCTCAAGGTAAACGCCTCTCTCTGGTAAGTTTTGAAAAAACCGGTAAATGAATTGAATTTGACTGTAAATCATTGTGCACAGCCTACATTACCATAAAGATTGAAGCTATTCTGCTTTTTTTCTATAAAGCGTTATCTTTTTGAAATTTAGCACAAAAATCTATAAACTGTAAGATAACTGAGAAGCTGCGGTTTTTGTTAAGTTGTCTGAGATAAGGTGGTAAAAAACTTCAGTGATCACGTGTAAGTTTTTTTTACATTTATTCGCTAACTAATTAAATTCTAATTGTGACGAAATTGCTGAATTGAAAATTTAAGAAATATAAAACGAAGCTTTTCCGGCGCAATATTAGTAGAATTTCCGTTTTTAAATATAATTCAGTTTGTATCTACCTGCGAGTAGATTGCGAATCCTGTATTTGTGTTGTTATGTACTTTAAGAATATTAAATATTTACTAAGAGTTAAGCGAGTCCCCAAAATAATTATGAATATAATGACAATGGTCCTGATCAATTAATTTAATAACAATAATGAAGATTAAAACTATAACATATTGAAGAAATGCACAACGAAACGTTGCATGAAAATCATGATGCGTCACAGATCACTTAATTTTTTTAAATTAATTTATAAATAGTAAAGTTTGCATATCGGTCGACAATCCAGATCATTACGATATAATTGAAAGCGATGTTTGAACCAATATAAGCAATGTCTGATCAATACGATAATTGAAAGAGTGATCAAATGTTTGATATCACAGTTTTTTACTATTTCTATTTCAAAACAATCGTCGTGCGTCGGTTGCCTAAGCCATACGGCGATTGCGTTCACTATAGTAATTCAACTTTTTTCACAAAAGGCTT
>NCKU01004987.1:0-10992 GCA_003675995.1 Dinothrombium tinctorium
AATTATTTACATGCAAATTGATTACTTAAAAATGATCGTGAAATTACTTTAGAAGTTATGAAAAATGATTAAGAGTCGCTATACTGCCTACCACATACTAGATGTTCGCTATAAAATTGAATTTATTACACAGTAATGAATAAATATGATTCTTACGTTCTTGGTATCCTTGATATTAGAGAACCGTAGGTATTAATAAACACTCTAATAACTTATTTAATATTTTTTAAATTACTTATTACATTTTCAAACAAAAATTATAAAAAAACACGTTTGAAAGAATATTTGCAAACTGTTTTTAGCAAGTTTTTAATCGATTTCAGTTATAGCTTTGCAACTCTTAACGATAATGAATCAACGATTACTTTAAAACAATATTCACCTTTAAACTCTCATTAATTTTCAACTATTTAGCAAATTCGTTCAGTTTTACAGCGTAAACTTCATATGTTTAATCATTGCGTTGATGGCTTAATAGTCGTTTCTATAACCATAACGTAACTAGGTTTTTTATGGAAATATACAAATGACAAAAATTTCCTGTAATAACATTGCCTCTCTAGAAAATTAATTTTATTTATATTTGTAAATTCAGTCAATTGAATTTGATAGATGGGTTAAGAGCAGTTTTTTCGTCTTATTTTCTAAAGTTTATTTTGAATGTTTAGTTTATTTAAAATTTTAGATCTTAATTTAATAAATTTATATTCTCAATGTGCACTCAATCTAGTTGCTCTGAGATATTTTAGGATTTTAGAATTGGATTTGTATCTTTTCGTTATCTTTAAGCTCATTTTCTTCATTTTTTCCCTCCGAACTTAATTGCTGAGATAAGCAAAGAACAACGCAAACTGACAAATTTAATTTTGTGAATTTAAACTCATTGTTTTATTTTTCACTTTCATTATGCAAAACTAATCAATATTCCATCTATCACTAACCCTTTCTTTCTACAACTCATGTTAAATATTTTGCGACAGTGTTGAACAGAAAAAAGGTGTCTATTCGTTGATGACATCTATTGGACTTTGATTGCACAGGTCATTATTTATTTTATTTGTTTTTTTTATCGAATTTTTCAGAGAAATACTTTTTCGTTTTTGAAAGCTATTAAAGTTTATGAGAAGTAGGAAAAAAGTATTTAATTAAATTAATCGCGTTTTGTTCCACAAAAATAAATTAAAGTTGCTTTTCACAAGTTTTGAATATGAGAGCTGCACTCAGAATAAGTCCTTTTTTCTGCTCAATATTGTACTTTATACATATGAAACAGGCATATTTAATGCAAATTGTCACAAAACATTTTGACAGGAGCAAAACAAAACGGGCTTTATCTATTTTCTGCTGACAGAAATACAATCTGAATGCGATAGTGCTCAAGGATTCAAACGTGACTATGCAAATTAATTCACAAGAGTGAAAAATTCATGATATGGAAGTACAACTTCATTCAAATTAATTTGCTATCTTATCAGTAAAAATACATTTAAAAGACCAATTTTGGATAGCAGAGATAGCAAATTAATAAGAATGGGACTGTAATTTATTTTTTCATTTTAAGCCTAAATATTAAATTTTTGAGCGAAAAAACAATTTAGAAGTGCAGAATCGAATCATAACAAAATAAATCATTATATGTGGCATGATTTTAGTTGACAAACTTCATTACGTCGAATATTTGTGAGACGATTTTACGTCAAACTATTGAGATTGTCTTCGAAAGCACTTGCAAAAGTTTATCGTAAATTGCGTAATATTAAATTTCACAATAAAAATACCAACTCTATGGTTGATACGTATGTATATAAATACGTAATTGATGTAAATGTACAGTCAGAGACAGAATGTTTTGCACCTAATCATAAAATTTATCAACTTTTAAAAACTTAAATCGTTAATCTGAGTGATTAGACAAGAGGAAAATATGCAAAATTATTTTATTTACTTTTGCAATTGAATTTGTTATTCATATTTAATATGATAGAGAACAGCCGCGAGATTCAATAAACATTTGACATTTTGTAAACGTTGAACTAACCAAATTGCTGCAAGTTATTATATCTCTTCTAATGCTTTTTCATTTACGTAAAAAAGGACAGAATAAATCAAATTCTGAATTATACAACGGGTGGTTAGAAAATCTATTTTTGATTAAGCCCCAATTGGATTTAAATCAAACAATCTTGCCGGCCAAGGCAAAATACAACAAGCTATTCTTCAAAATCAAAATGAAGCCATTCTTGAAAATCGTAGGCCATATGAATAGAAAGTTGTTCTGAATCCAGAATGACGGTCAATTAAGCACTGTCCTAATGTCGCAAGAAAAATCACGAGCTATTTCAATCAGCTCCATTCCCCTATGATAAAGCAGAACACATTTAAACCTTGTCTGTAATAGGCATTTTCAAATTGCTTTGCTTGAATTAAAATGAATAGTTAAATTTCAATCTTTTCCCTTAGCTTCAATCTGAAGTTTGCATTTAAAATTTGCGATATAAGTGTTGATTGCAAGATTAGATGTCTTTGACCGTATATGATATATATTTAGATAGAACCTTGATGGAATACAGTGACGCACTTTTACTGCATTGGCATAGAGTACGTATATCAATGTCTAGTTTTTGTCGATTGTAGTTTTTGATCGAAGATTCTTGCCTTATTCTCTATTTGTAGTGGTATTTAAAAATTTATTGTTTGTGGTTTAGTAAAGTTTATTTATCATTTGAAAATGCTTTTCAACGATATAAAGGTTATGTTAATTAAACTGGTTTACTCGTGAAAGCTCTCTGTAATAATCTTTTAAGCGTAAACTATTATTTGGCATTTTATTTAAGGAGATATCATCCAAATAAAAGTTTGTTAATCGATTCATAGAATTGTTAATTAATTGTGATAAAGTGTACTTGTGCTAATTAAAATGTCTGCTTTGGATTTAAAATCTAAAGAGCATGCGAAACAAGAGGGAGATTTTGTTATACATAAAATTAAATTAATTTATTATCGAAAGGTTTATCTAAAAATACGAGATATAACTTTTATAATAAATTTATTAAATTTTCATTGGTTTCCAAAATAAAAATTTCCGAAAAAAAAACAATTCACAGTTTTTCAAATAAATATCGAGTTGTAAAACGAATGTTTGAAATTTTTTATAACTTATCTTAAAACTACACGCCTGTTTAAAGATAGTATTTACGCAATATAAAATAATTGTGTGATGCTACGGATGTCGACGATTGACGTGCAATGTTTTTTATTATTTATCACCAAAAAAGAGAAGTTTGAGATCGAACAAAACGGAAAATTTTGCGTAAAAAGCATCAAAACACACGCGAACTTGGGTTAGTAAAAAAGAAAGATTTTAAGCGGAGAGTAACCAATACTTGGCATTCGAAGTTCATTCGATAATATGAACAACAACACTAACAAAAAAAACTTTTTGAGTGGAAAAAGTTTTATTAATAAGAACATATAATTTTTGAAAACAATGGTCTTTAGCGACGAAAGCGATAAGAGACCATTTAAGAAAGCTTTTGTACGCGCAATGAACTTTTCTAGACTCAAAACACCCGAATTTCGGCTTTTTGCGAAAAAACGTCGTTCAAAAAATCGAGACATGAAAGCGATGAGTTGAAAAGGCAATTAGCGAACGGCCCCTAATTTAAGTGCTAAAAGCGGGACGTCAGTGAAAAGGACGTTTGAAGAGTGAAGACACGAGTGAAGAGCAGTCGACGAAATATGACCTACGAACGAGTATTTTGCATTTTATTGTTGCAATTAATTTTTTAACCGTTTTCTCATCTTTAGAATGAATTCAGTACTCTTACCGCCCGTAAATGGTCGTTGTCGACCGCTTTCAGCGATCTGTTTTTGCAGCGAGCATTTTGTCAATTCGATGTGAGTTCAAATTTTCCGTTTCTCTGTTGAATCAACTGCTCATTTGTAGACATCGCATTATCACCATCACGTCAAACGAGCGGATCCGTCGAAACTGCGCAGCGTTTTTTTCAAATACGCGAGCGTCGAGAAAGACGGCGACCGTTTTATGACAGCCGAAGATTTTGTACTTAAATATCTCGGCTTATTTCCTACAAAACAATTCAATCCTTTGACCGTTAAACTTTTGGGCGGCATTTTGGACACCTCGAAAGATGGGTAAATTTCATATCTTTCTCATTAACGCAACGAATTAACTTTCGTTTTCGACAGTCTTATTTCGTTCGTCGAGTTTCAAGCATTCGAATCAGTTCTCTGCAAACCTGATAACGTGTACAGAATCGCATTTCAGTTGTTCGACACGAACGGTTCGGGTGCCGTGACGCACGATGAATTCGAAGAGATTATTAAAGCAACCACTTTACATGAAAAAATACCCTTCGATTTTAAAGGCGAATTTATGCGTTTACATTTTGGCGAGGATCGCAAACGAACGGTTACTTACGAAGAGTTTTCGCAAGTTTTGCACGATTTTCACGAAGAACATGCTATACAAGCTTTTAAACGTTTCGACAAAAATAAACGCGGTATAATCACCGCAATGGATTTTTTCAATATAATGGTTTCAACTAAAACTCATTTACTATCGAACGATGTGAAAGAAAATCTAGTCGCGGTTGCGGGTGGTTTAACCGGTGGACATATGGTTACTTTTCCTTATTTCATGGCTTTCAATTCGTTGCTCAATAATATGGAACTTATTAAAAAAATATATTTAAATTTTACCAAAGGAAACACTGCAATCGAAATAACACGCGAAGAGTTTCTATTCGCAGCTCAAGAAATGTCGCAAATAACGCCATTAGAAATAGACATTTTGTTTCAAATAGCAAGTTGTCTTCATGAATCTACAGGCAGGCTTACTTACGAAGACATAGAAAAAATCGCTCCATACAGACCTACCCGCTATCTATCACGACCGCTTGCCGAAGTGAAAGCTGTCACGAAACCTGAGGATCGTGGTGTTTTTATTCAAGTATTAGAAAGTGTTTATCGTTTTACTCTTGGTTCTATTGCGGGCGCTGCCGGAGCTACCGTAGTTTATCCCATCGATTTGGTTAAAACGCGAATGCAAAATCAAAGAACGGGTTCGTACATTGGTGAATTAATGTACCGCAATAGTTGGGACTGTGCAAAGAAAGTAATCCGTCACGAAGGAGTTCTTGGTTTATATCGCGGTCTTCTGCCACAATTAGTTGGTGTTTGTCCAGAAAAAGCCATTAAATTGACAGTTAATGATTTCGTTCGTGATAAATTAACCACTGAAAAAGGTGAAATCCCTCTCATATCTGAAATTATAGCCGGTGGATGTGTGAGTATCTAATATATTCGAATCGATCGTATAAATGAACGTTTCTTAAAATTTAATAGGCAGGTGCATCGCAAGTAATGTTTACGAATCCTTTAGAAATCGTAAAAATTAGATTGCAAGTTGCAGGTGAAATTGCTTCCGGTCCTAAGGTTAAAGCTTGGAATGTAATTAAGGATTTAGGCTTTCGCGGCTTGTACAAAGTGAGTAACTTTTTCAAATCTTTTGATTAATATTTATCTTTTCGAAAGGGTGCTAAAGCTTGCTTTTTACGAGATATTCCTTTTTCTGCCATTTATTTTCCTGTATACGCTCATGGCAAACTGAAACTTGCCGATGAAAACGGCATAAACTCTCCAGGTTCTCTGCTCTTGGCCGCCGTTATAGCAGGTAAAGCATTTTAAATCATTGAATTGTTTTTACAATTTTTAATGCTTACAGGTGTGCCTGCTGCTTATCTGGTAACACCGGCTGACGTAATCAAGACTCGGCTTCAAGTAGCAGCGCGTAAAGGACAAACAACATATTCAGGTGTAACTGATGCTGTAATTAAGATTTGGCGTGAAGAGGGTGGTTCTGCATTTTGGAAAGGAGGACCTGCACGAGTTTTCAGAAGTGCACCTCAGTTTGGTTTTACTCTTTTGACATACGAAGTTTTACAACGTTTGTTTTACATCGATTTTGGTGGACGAAGACCTACGGGTTCTCAAGTTAAAGTGCCTTTGCCTCCGAGCGAAATGGTTTCACAAAATCCAGACCATATAGGTGGCTACAAACTAGCGTTGAGCACATTTCAAGGAATGGAATCAAAATTCGGTCTTTTCTTACCAAAATTCAAACCCAACATACAAGTCTCCTAAGATTATTGGTTGCTAGCTTGTTTTAGAAGTTTTTCCAAGTGTTCGAACATTTGAATCAAGTTGTTTAAAGGTTGTGTAAGAAGAAAAAAGAGTCAATAAGTAATTAAGTAAGAAAATTATTTAATATATTGATAGATCATTATATAATTATTAAGATCATTGCTATTCAGAAATTTACTAGTAAATTGCATGTTTACAAGACTGTTCTTTAAAAGGACAAAGAAAAAATTAGTGCCTTCGATGAAAGTATTTTATTGGGACATTCAATAAATCCGAGTTAATCTAAAACCATTATTATGACCATTTTCGAACAAGAAAAAAATTGAAATACCTTCTTTCTCTTTTCATAGTGCAGCTTGTTCATTTATTCGTGAATTTTCTGATTTTGACAACAAAACATTATAAATAAAGTTTTGAAAAAGTTTTCAGAACTTTTTTTCTTATCTTCTATCGAGTAATCTTGAAAAATGTGTCAGAAAAAACTTTCATATTCATACTGCATTCTGTTTTACATTCATTGTGCAATTTGCATATGGAAACTTGCTTTTCAAGTAGATCTACCTACATATAATCGTTATGCTTCGTCGTATTTAATTATATTTTCGATAATTTGAATTCATAACCAAACATCTGTCAAACACGTATTCGTTGGCACGAGAGTGAACAGAGAAGCACGCGTGTTTGAAAAAACTCAGTTTGAATTTCGTTGTCTGTAGGGGTGCGCTTAGATCACACGCAAACTGCCTATGTAGCACTCACATTTTATTCAGCATTAAATCTTTTCACCGAATGCTCGATTGTTCTCTTGAACCACTTGGCAAAGCTTTAATTTCTCTGTATTAAATTTGATTGTCATTGATAGAGCGAGAAGGGATAAAGAAATGTAACACAAAGTATTCACATTATTTGTTATTTGTTATTGCAACATTCATGTGTGGTGTGTATGTCATTTGAGCTTGAAATAGTTTCTAAATTTAGCTGAAAACAATTAGTTTTCTCTCTCTTTAGATAATTACCGAAACTGCGTTTAATGAATTCACAATTTCAATGCTTTCATGGTAATCAATCAGCGACATTTTTTCCAAGCGACAAGAATATTGTTGCTATAAATTAACGCATGATCGATTATTCGTTTTTTCTTACTTACTCTAAATTATATTTTATTTAATCAGAACATATTGCAAGAAAAATTGAGAATAGCAATAAGAAGTTGTTTTAAGCCATACAAGAGCGAGAAATTTGATTCGCAGTGCAAAAGTAAACTATGTGAATGAGTATCAGCGTAAATAAATTAAAGGGCAACAATGAAGCGAATCGTTAAGTGGGTTTCATTGGCATATATCGGATCAAATAAGTGCATGTCTCAGGTTTCGGTAATAGAGCAGCGAAAGAAGAAAAACAAAACAAAAGTGAAGTATAAGCACCTAAGCGCGCATTGATGATAATAGTTGATTATGTAACAAGCATTTAAACGAGAGCAGTGTAAGTATAAATATCGTGTTTGACGTTTTGCTTCTATGGTTACAGTACAATTTAGTTTAATCGATAATTAATCCTCTATTTGTGTAATTGATTGTCATTCACGTAATCAAATCGCTTTTTAAACTTTCACATTGCATCATCGACCACATTTTATTCTAAGAATCTTTATATTATATACATCATCATTATTAATGATAACAACGAGTTAGAACCCGAGGCAGTTTTTATTTATACATGTTTGATGGCAATCGCTTTAAACAACAAGAAATTGCTTTCTTTAGATAATTGTTTAAAAGCCAAATTCAAGTGTAATTTGTGTGTACATACTGTGTGTATGTGTAATCTTCAACAACCAGCGTGTGTAACATTGCAGTTTTCATATACTGTGTCAAGGGTAATATAAACGGCATTCAAACACAAAAAGTTTCTCTCTCTCTCTCTCTCTCTCTCTCGCTCTCTCGCTCGCTCTCTCTCGTCGAGGTTAGTTTCAAAAGCTTTTCCGCGTTTACCGCAAACTTGCGATATTAAATGAGTGAATGCAATATGATTTGCTGTTTTTTCGCTCGTATTTCATTTATTTAATTCATTTCGCCGACAAGAATAGCGCGAACAGTGCTATTGACAGCCTTAGTTAAGTTGAGATGAGATAAAAGTTTTCGCTCACTTGGTACGTTTCATTCATTTTCAACTTTCTTTACTCGATGTAAATGCTGTCATTTGCATTCTTACATAAAGCAAACTAAAAATATGCACTGTGTGGTTGCAGCCTGTGTTCACAATTAACGTGTAGCACGACTCACGTGCATGCATAGAAAGCAAGAAGATAGTAAAAAATTATATAACGGACTACGCGCAGAACGTAAAGAGTGAGGAGTGTGTGTGTGTGCGTGTGTATGTGTGTGAGGTGAGTGAGTGCATCGCGTCTGCGGACGCAACTTGTAAACGGACACAAGTTTGAATATACAAAAATTTGTTTTATTCGCTCGCGAACAGATAAGCAAAGTTTTTAGTCGAGTTCTTGAGTTCGCTCTTGAAATTTTCGGTTTGAAAGCGAGAAGGAATAATTTACTGAATCAATGAACTGCTAGCTGATGCTGGTGCGCTAAAGCGAAAGCATCTCCTTCCGCGTTGAAGGGCCGTGTTTTTTCAATTTCAACTTCATTTTCGTTTTTTGCGCAACCTTGTCCGCATTAGAGCCCCACTCACCCCTGACCTCAATAAAGTTTTATCGCTGATCTTGAGACTCATTGCCTGCTGTCGTAATAATACAAATCATCGCTTGTTATACAAGGTTCTTGTAACATTAACATTACGTTAAATTGGGTCACAGTCAGAAAATCAAGCGAAGTGAAAGTTGGGAGAAAGCTGCTCTCTCGCTCTACCGCTCGCTCTCTCTTTCTAAATGCTGCTTTCCTCTAAAGTAAGTACTCTTTTGAAGTGCAGTTTTAATTAATTTCTCGTCTTATTTTTTGAACTTTTTTTCTAAACTAAAAAGTGCGGTTAAACTTTATCTTATTTCGCTATCATACGAATAACGTTCGGGACTCAATTCTAGTTCGTTATTCAAAGAATGTTGTGTTTGGCGAAATACTATGTTTGTGAGTGAGAAAAAAAGGAAAGCAGAATTTCGTTTCACCATATTTATCGCTCTGCTATCAATCGTTTTGCTACCAAATTTATTGTCTTTAGGTGCATATGGAAACTTGCGGTCAAAACGGAGACATTCGTGTACCAAAACATCCGCGCTGGAGTTCTTCACCTGTTGATCTCAGTTTAAGCACGTCGTTCACACCTCCTCATCATCTGCAAGGTAATCACAGTGTTGCGTTTTTCGCTGCTTCCATCGATCGCTTTCCAACAGCACCCATGTCGCCAGAAGCTTACTCTATGCTCGCTGCATCGCCGCTTACCAATGGCACCACTAGTTTATTTTCGACTCGTAAGCAACGCGAATTCATTCCTGACTCGAAGAAAGATGATAGTTACTGGGATAGAAGACGTAGAAATAACGAGGCAGCAAAAAGGTTTGCAAAAGCGATTTTCGCGTCGCTCTGGTTTTTGACCTTTAGTCGATCGCAGGTCGCGAGAAAAGCGTCGAATTTCGGACATGGTTCTAGAGAGTAGAGTAGTCGAATTAACTCGCGAAAATGCGGTGCTAAAAGCTGAATTGCACGCAATGAAAGAAAAGTTTGGTTTGCCGTTAACGCAGCCCATAATCGATGCCGAATCGGTGACGGTCACTTTGCCCGAAAGCACGTGCAGAGGACGAAGAAATAAGTTAATTTCCAATATTTTGAATAGTAAGTAATGAAGTTATATTCTTGATATTGAAAAATATTCGCAGCTCAAGATTACTGCACTTCCGGTAGTCAGAGTTACACTTCTTCATGCTACTCGCCGAACTCATCTTCCTCGCCACTATCCGAATCAGTTTCACCATTAAATGGTTCGAGCATGAACAGCTCGCCTGCGAGTGTCTTAGTGAACATATCAAATGGAAATGGTTCAAGTTTATCAAATCACTTAATTGGCAATCTGACCTCGTCCTTACCTCATAAGTTGAGACACAAGGCTAGAACGAATACAACAAACGATAGTGACAGTGGCAGCGATTCTAATGGCAATCCACCGGTCGAATGCGGTTCGAACGGTTTCAATGGCCAAGAAGTGGCAGCAGAAAAAAGTCAATTGATCGCGGTCGATAACAACCTGAAAGCGGAAAACTCAAACCTACGCTCGGAATTGCAACGACTCGCATCGGAAGTGAATTCGCTGAAAAACTTTCTCTCGACAAATGGCAACACGCGTTTATCATGCAATGGTTTGAGGGAAAGCAGATCACCGCTGTCGTCGGATACAAATGACAGCGCCGAGAAAAGTGTGAGAAAATCAAAGCAAGCGAATGAGAATGGTTAATAAATGAGAACGTTCGCTGAGTTTTGTACTACTAGCGAGAAAACAAAATATTTCTGTGATCAATGCATTTTGTCTCTTTAAAAACCCCCGCAAAGCATAAAAACTCTTTCAACAAAATGAGTGCCAAAAAAGTTTCGTTAAAAAACATGGAGATTCCGTTAAAAACTTTTCCCTTTCCAAGTGATAAAAAGTTGATATTTTGATAAAATATGAGATGTTCGTTACCATTTGAATGCGACTATCAATTAAATATAGAAAAAACGAAAAGCTCAGAATAACCGTGAAGAAAACTTGTGTTTCATGTAAGTGTGTGTGTGTGTGTGTGTGTTTATGCGAGTCTAACAAACACTGCGATACAATGCGTTTGTATTTAGGTCACGGTGAAATATAAACTTCTATTTCCTCGTTTTATTATATAAAAATAGTACC
>NCKU01004988.1:0-10991 GCA_003675995.1 Dinothrombium tinctorium
GTATAATAAAAAGATTAAGCCACAAAAAGTGATTGCGAACCACTGATTAATTAAAACAGTTGAGACGTAATTAATGCTTTCGAGCATTTTAAAATTTGAAAATAAATGATCATAATCTAAATCCGAGTTGAAAATTACGCCTTTATATGTTCTTTCTCTTCACAATCATCATTTTATCTTTCATGATGAATCATGATTGGCTGCTCGTCTTTGCGCATCGTGATATTAATAAAAAACATCATTTATTAAACATAAAATTTAATTTAATCATACCGAGTTATTGCACGGTTATTATCTTTAAAAACAATTATGTTTTCTGTAGACAATACTTGTTTACGATTTTGGTCGTTATTAATAATTAAATCAATAAAAGATAAAGCAGCTTTGCCATTGTTCTTATGACAAAGTTTTTGGTTGTGACAAAATTATTAAATTGTTTTAATCTTTTCTAATTATTTACTTTTTTCTGATTTTAATTGCGCTTTTGATTTTTTTATCAGGAGGATTACAAATGAACGAAGCTCAAAGCTTTGTAAAGAGATTTTATTCACACACTTTACACCCTTATTAACACCTTTATGTACTACAATGGACAAAAAGTTTCATATATGTAAAGCATACTTCACTTTGAACTGAAACTTGTTTCTGTCCAAAAATGTACAATCGTGGCCAAATTGATGTTAATTTATTCATTAAATATTCAAGTTTTGATTTGTATTAAGTCATCACCATGAAATTAAGAATCTACTTTGTACACAGTCACCACGGATAGAAAATGTTAGATAAGTAAAGAAATTGCAAGCGAATTGCATCATTTTTACTTTTTTGAGAATGTGCCTTACACTCCGTGTTGCAAGAGATAAAAATGAGAGAACAGGTTAAATTTTATGTGGGATAATAGGTACAAAGAAGAATTATCTGATATAAATTATTGTCTAAAAATGTCTGTAAATAGTTAGTTCATCTGTACTTAAGTTTAATTCAAAGTATAAACGCAAATTTTCCAGCTTACTTTTTTAAATAAAAAACTCAATTATTTATCTTTTTTCAAGCAATAAAAAATAATTTCAGTTGAAATTACAAAATTCTACTATTACCTGTTCAGAAAGTAAGTTGCCCTTTTTTTTAAAACGCAATAACTTTTGATCGCTTTTTTTCGTATTCGATTGGTTCTTTTACAATATTTAAGAACAAATTTTTGTTTAATTTCTTAATTGACATAATGAATTAAAAAAAAACAGTTTTCACATTAAAAGGGTGCAAAAAAAAGTGAAATGAGATTTTCATAGGTTTTGCTTGAGTAAGAATGTGGAATTTTATTGCTGAATTTTGTTGTTATGTATAAAGTAATGAAAATAAAGGGAAAAGAAGAAAATGATCAATAAATATCAAATCTTTAATGTTAATCCAGATTCCAAATCGCTGTTTGGCCCAGCGATGAATTATGGAGAGATGTTAACAAAGAATGCGCTTAAGAAAGTAAATTGTAAATTTTTATCTTTTGAAAATTCAGCAAAATTCGCCCACACATTTTCTCAAAATTGTTCAATTTTAAATGGTACATTCAGTTATGCCTAATAATTTGAATAAATGTTGAAATGTTGAAAATAAAAATAAAAAATATTTATTACTCTTTGCATTGACACTCAAATGTTAGCAATTGCTTTTAATTGTGATAAAAAAGCGAGAAAAACTAACCCATGACCGTACGAACAGAGAGAACCAATATGCATATGAGCAGAGTGTTTTATGAGACAATTGTGAATCTGTCGAATCAATTAATAATTAAAAAATAAATTAAATGATTGATCCGAGACAAGCATTTTTTCAGAAACTGTATTTCCACCTTCATTAATCACAACTTAAGTTTTATTCAGTATGTAACTTAAGCTTGAATGCATAAACTTGAATCAAATTAATGCTTATGTTCAAAATTCAACAATAAAAATGCACATTCTTACTCAAGCAAAAACCTATGGAAATCTCATTTCACTTTTTTGCACCCTTTTTGTGTTTTTTTAATTCATGATGTCAATTAAGAAATTAAACAAAAATATTTGTTCTTAAATGTAAAAGAACCATTCGTATACGAAAAAGCGATCAGAAGTTATTGCGTTTTAAAAAAAGGGCAACTTACTTTCTGAAGAGGTAGTGCAATAAAAAGTTTTTATATGGCAAGCTTTCAATGTTATGCTCATAATGAGGATCAACGACAAAATGTTTTGAGATTATTTTCATTAAATTTACCGTTTTGGTTTGGGTAATATAGCAAAACATTCCGTCATTGAATGTAGTTTTTAAAACGCAAATACTTTTATCATCTAGCATATCATTCGAGGAAAACAACGATATCACAGTTGAAAGTAAATTCACACCGGATATATGATCTTGAAAGCATTTCATTTGTTATTTTAAATCAATAAAAATTGTCGTATGACTCAAGATAAGCAAAAAGATCATCACAGTTTTTGATTAACTACACAAAAACTTTAGGAAATTAATTTTTATATAATTTTAGAACTCTTTTCGACAATAAAAAGCATTGAAAATCGAAATTTGAAAGAAACACTAAAATGCTCGGTAAAGTTCTTGAGTTATTTGTGAATGAGTACTCGCTGCTCATTTTAAGCGTCATTCTCCTTTTGATTTATTGGTAATTGTTTGATTTCGTTATTTTTTTAACTATTCTTTACTCGTTTAATATAAGGTTTAAAGATTCAAATCATGATTATTGGAGGAAACAAGGAGTGAAAGGACCTACGCCAGTACCTTATTACGGTGATTCTTTGACTTTATTTTTTTGGACATTTCCCGAAATTGAAAAAAGAAGATACACTGAATATGGAAAAATTTATGGGTAAGAAGCCATTTAAATTAAAATAAGAAATGACTTTAAGAAATTTTCTTCACCAAAAGCACATTTGAAAAATCAATACCAGTGCTTACTGTTGGTGATCCTGACTTAATCAAACAAATCATAATTAAGAATGGCACCATTTTTGTAAATCACAGAAGAAATGTGACAAAAGAAGTTCTAATCACAAAGCTTTTAACGTCATTACGAGATGAAGATTGGAAAAGAGTACGAAGCATAATGAGCCCAACTTTTACGAGTGGCAAGATAAAACGAATGTTAAAAACGATTGAACAATGTTCAGAGAACATTCTAAGAATTTTAGACTCAAAAGCAGCCAAAAAAGAGATCCTCAATATGAAAACTCTTTTCGGAGCTTTTACAATGGATGTGATTGCTCGCTGTGCTTTTGCGACTGAAACGAATACTTACGAAGATGCAAATCATCCATTCGTGTCAAATGTGAAAGAAATTTTAACACTTAAATTTTGGCGATTATTCTTGGTTATTCTCTGCCCTCAAATGCTTAGAGAGTATTTCAACATTAAACCGATACCAGATCGAGTTTTTGATTTTTTCAAAAGCACAGTTAACTCAATAATCAAAATGAGAAAGGAGAAAAATTTAATCGCGAACGATTTTTTGCAGCTTTTATTGGATGCCGAACAAAATTCTGCTAATCTCGCGAAAGATATTCAAGATATAAATGAGGGCCATTTCGTGAGTGAAACAAACGATGAAATCGAAAACAGTGCAAAACTTTTGAGTGATGCTAAGAAAGGAAATAAAAAGTTGACAGTAGACGAAATTATAGCTCAAAGTACTCTGTTTTTGATTGCTGGATATGAAACAACAGCTTCACTATTAAGCTTCTGTAGCTACTGTTTAGCTCTTAATCCTGAATGCCAAAAATTACTTTACGACGAAATTCGCTCTAATTTAGAAGAGAATGGAGAAATTGATTACGAAACATTGAATAGCATACCTTACTTGAATGCAGTCATCAGTGAAACTCTACGTCTTTATCCTCCTATTTTAAAAATAGAGCGTGAAGCGTCAGAAGACTATAGATTACCGAACTCGGATATCATAATTCCTAAAAGAGGTCGTGTAGCAATTCCAATCTACGCGATGCACCACGATCCTGATTACTTTCCTGAGCCTGAAGCCTTTAAACCAGAGCGATTTTTGCCAGAAAATGCAAAAAGTATAAAACCTTATACTTATTTGCCGTTCAGCACCGGTCCTAGAAACTGTATCGGAATGAGATTTGCACTTGTAGAGGCAAAGGCAGCTCTTTACAAAGTTGTCTCTAACTTTGAATTCATTGTTAGTGATCAAACTGACATCCCTTTAAAGTTTCGTAAGTCCATTAATCCTTTGTTTCCTGCGAAAAAAATAGAATTGAATGTAAAAAAGAGAATTCATGATTCTATGTTATAAATTAACTTTTGTCGTTTGTGTAAAGTAGCATAAAAAAGTTTAATAATATTACTGACAATTTCTTTTTATTACAATGACTATTTTTTGTCTTTTTTTACGTATTAGACCCTTCAGAAAGTTGTATCTCTCTTTCTAAGCGAAATTTTGATATCGTTGTACAAAAAATGATTCGTTTACAAAAATGAACATTCTTTTATTCTTTATTGGCATAATAATCAAAAACTTAATTATAATGTAGAATGGGTAAAAAAATTCCAAACACGTTGGTCTACGCTTGAATGCATGTTCGCATTTTAATTGTTATAAAATCATTTTCTTTAAACTTTTGTATGCATTGTCTTAAATAAAGGAGAAAAGCCGAGTTTTAAAGAATACATTACGCGTTTTAAATAAAACATTTAATACTGATCATCCTCAAAATCAACAAATAAGGTCTTTGGTTTTTTAGTTTATAACATAAGTGTGAGTTTGTGATAAATCTTAGAGGTGTTTTACCTAATTTGGCCTGCAGCTGACCAATAAACCAAGTTTCAAGAAAAGCTACCCGAAAGAATCTGTTACAATCACCATGAAATGAAGCACATAAAGTGCAATTCATGAATACATACAAGTTCCGATTAAATCACTTGTGCAAAAAGTGTTTGAAAGTTATCAACTTACAACTTGTTAGATGTTTATAATATTACAAACTTTTTGTCTGTCAATATGTGAAAATTTAAATACTTTTTTGAGTTTGCTGTAACAAAATCATTTGTTTACTTTCTTATAGTATGAAAAGACAAATTTTTATTTAACATCTTAATTGAATCATTAAATCTTCATGAATTCACATGATTACAAGTAATTTCCATTTTATGGATATTTTCAATGGGTGAATTGTAGAAAACTGAAATGAATTTATCTCGTCTCAACACGAATATACAATGGATCGCAAAGCAGTAAAAACTTTTTGCTGTTGAAGTTTGGCGTTTCTGGAGTTTTTGCTGTTTTAACAAATTTAAAACGATAGACCATACGTGAAAGAGCCATTTTCAGTTCGAGCAAAGAAAATCTTTGTGCGATACACATTCGAGGTCCAGATCCGAAAGGTATAAACGCGTATGGCCGCATAGTATCGCGATTTTCGGGTAAAAATCTCTCAGGCTTAAAAACATTGGGTTCGGGATAAAATTCCGGATCGTGATGAATAGCATAGAACGGAACGTTTATGACAGTTCCTTTTGGTATTATTATGTCGGTGCCTTCAAGCTTATAGTCAACAGAAGCGACTCGATCCATTTGTGCAAGAGGTGTATACAAACGTAACACTTCATTAACAACCGCATCTAAGTAAATCAATTTGTTGAGAGAGTGGAATTCAAGCTCCGTATGTTTGCTAAAATAATCATTTATTTCTTCGAAAAGTAATTGTTGAACGTTTGGATTCATGGCTAAACAGTAAGCAGAGTAATTCAATGCACTTGCTGTGGTTTCGAAGCCTCCAAGAATAAAAATAAAACAAGTCGCAAGAATTTCGTCTTCAGTTAATTTCTTTTCCCAATTCTTTGCTTTCTTTAAGTTCTCAGTTGCCTCTTCTTCTTTGAAACTTGCTCTCAATTCCTCCATTGCTTCATTTGTAATTTCGGCGTCCATTAAAAGCTGTACGAAATCTAAGTAACTTTTGTCTCCAGTTGTAGTTCTTCTTTGCTGCAAAATCGTATATATTGCATTTCTGAAGTAAGACAGAATGTCTTCGGCTACAACTTGACATCCTAATGATTTCTGAAGTTTTTTTGGGATCAAATTAAGTAAGAGGATTCTTAATGATTTGAAATCCAAAGCTTTACGAACATTTACAAGAAAAGGATGATTTGGGTTTTTGTGGCCGTTTAATTCAATTGCAAAAGCACATTTAGCGATTACCTCGAGTGTAAATGCTCCAAAAATAATCTTTGGGTCTACCTCTTTCTCTCCTTCGATCGATTTTAATTTTTCAATTAAATTTTTTATACAACCATCAATTAACGGCATCACTTGTTTCAGTTTCTTCGTTGTAAATGTAGAGCTTGAGATGCTGCGAATTCTTCTCCAGTCATTATCTCTAATGGCTGGTAATATTTTTGAGAATATGGGGTCACTCGGAAACACATTCTCTCGATTTGTAAATGCGTAAAAGTCTTTATTAGTGATTTGTCTCAATAATTCGGGTTCAGCGATTGTAAGTTTCGGCTGTGAAAACTCAAAGAAACTAATTTAATAACAAAAAACGATTTTAACAAAATAACTTTTTAAATTTGCCATCAATGCTTACCCGTATACCCGGCCGTATTTTGCGACTCTTTCCGTTTCTACAACGTTTATTGAACTTTTGAGATTATCCAAAATATTGCCAAAGAATGGAATCGGTTTTGGTCCGGGAATGCCTCTTTTACTCCAATAGTCTGAATTACGAGTCAGATAGCTAAACAAAAACAAACAGCGATAAAAAAAGGTAAGTTATCTAGAAACAGTCAAAATGAATGCTTACAAGTAAAGTAAAACAAACACAAACGCAACTAAAATCAAATGCAAGGCCATTTTCAAATGCTCGTTGATAACTCTTCATTCAAAAAGTGTTTTCTGCGCTTTTCAATACCAAGTAGTAGTTTTAAAACTCTCTTTAGAAAGCTTATAATTATGCAGAATTCAATGACAAAATTTAATTACGCATTTTAACCGAGGAAGTTTTATCGATATTTTTTAACTCGTTGGCTTCAATTGCTCTTCACTTATTTATCTCCTGTTATGTTTGCGAAGGCAATTAATATTTGCCTCATCACTTTGACTTTTTAAAATTTTAATTTCACTTTTTTTACTCATTATTGGAGCCATAAGTTATAGTGCTGAGAGCAACCAAATTTTTGTTGCGATTGGCGCTGAAAAATTATGAAAATTTGTGCAAAAATTATTAAAAAATTAAAAAACAAAAATTATTGATTATTTAAGAAAGAATTATATCACTTAATAGAAAAATCTTTTATATTGTCGCAAGAGAAGCTGATTCTCTATGCTACAGAGTTTTCGGTTGTCGTTTTAAACAAAACCAAAACGGACAAAGCCACAATATTGACCAGGTACTTCTGCGCGTTTTACCGCAGCCTACCGCTTCTCAGGTTCACCTTGTCGACTTGCCACCCAAAGTACAAACTCACGCTCAACCGAAGACCATGACGAATACTGACCACGCCTGTTGTTCACTAACACAAACCACATGCTCTAACCCCGAGCAATGTGCACACAACGGGATTGTATTACCGAAGATGAAATTTTATTTACACAAATGAAAATATAATCTTACAACTTTGTAAACCACCGCTAATAGCACCAACCCCGTACTATCAAATGCAGTTGAAGGCAAAACTAACAACAACAACAACAACAAAATTCGAGTCAATCCGTCAACACAGCAAATTCTGTTGCAAAGTGACTCACTTTGCACACCTGCTTATATAATTAAAAATAATTTTTGCTTTTTTTGAAAATTAACATTAACAACATTAAAATTTTCACAAAACAATAAGCAGAAAGCATAAAAGAAAATGTTCTGACATTTTGTCTTTTTTTGCACTTTCAAAAATCTACAATAACCTCTCAAATAAAGAAAGAATAACTTACTTTAATTTTGAATTTATTTGTTTAGTACATGAAGCAAAATTTAATGTAAGTTAATGGGATTTGAAACTCGACATCTTTAGCGTGAAAGCTCAGCATGTTACCTTTGAGCCACCGAGCTTCTATGATTATATTTATTTTGTTTTAATATTCATTCTCATCTTTGAAATTTCAACACGATTTTTATCGCGCCTGTAGATAATCGATGAAAAAGAATATCATTACTCAATTAAGTTTTTTGATAACTGTTTGTATAATAAATTTCATCAATTTTGGTTAGTCACACCTAAAAGTCTTGTAAATTATTCTGCACATCTCTGCACTCAAACTTTTTTCAACTCTTGCAAACATTTAAATATTTAATAAAAAACTTAAATTTTTTGTCTAATATAATAATAAAATTTAATTTGAAATATAACAGATGTGATTTAATGATTTGAAACGTGTTCTCTTGCTAGCAAGGCGATGTAGTTAATGAGGATTTCGGACTTTCATTATTCAATTTTGCATTGAGGTCATCTCGAATGAAAAAACTTGCTGAAATGTTCGGCCTTTATTTAGACCTAATTTTTTATTGTGATTAAACTTAAAATTCGCATAAGATTGAATTTTAACATTAATCTGCTGTTTGAAAGCATTTTTGTTATGAAAATATCAAAATGTTAGTTTCAATGGAATCTTAAACTTAAATTCAACCTTTAAATTCGCAATTAAAGTGAGGTCGATAGGCTTAATTTAATTCTGATATATAAATCGATTATTAAATACTGTTTCAAAGAACGAAAATTTTGGCGCGTCTTACAGTTTTGAAGTTGAGAAAAAGTTGAGAAACTTTTTTATCTTGTGTATCAATGACAACTGCTTATGTAACCCGCTGTATTGTGGCTAATTACTAACAATACTAACAACATTTTCAACATTTGAAGAATCACTTTAAAGTAAAAAAATTTATTTATGTGATTAAGCTGGAATAATAAAAATGAAGCTTGTAATTAAAAGAAAACAATTTTTAGAAAACGATGAATTAGGTAAGAAATATTTTTAGTAAGAAGGTAAGAAATAAGTTGCAGCCTAATAAATTTATTTAAAAAGAATGTTATCTCAATTATTTAAAGTGTAAGTAGCAAATAAGAGAAAAAATAAGATACAATAAATAAAGCAGCCAAGGATGATGGTTGACATTCACATACTTATCGCGAATTGATCATGTGGTTTCTTCTTTTTTCTAACAAGTTTAAGAAGGAAGAAATGTTAAAAACAAAAATTTTTTAATATTCATAACAATAATATAGCAATAATATTTTTAATTTTCACTAGTTTAAAAGGAATCTGTAGTTTAATATTTAAATGCAACTTTTATGTAGCCAAGTAAAAAAAAAGCATAATAACGTAAAGTAGCTATCAAAAGTAGGGAAATAAAATTTTAACAGAATTTAATGATTATTGAAATAAATCAATATATTTACTTAAATGTGCCCTTAAATGTATTAATAAAGAATCAACAACATTTAAGTAATTATAAAATATTTGATTTGCTACAGGTATCAAAATTTTACATCTCAATCAATATACAGAGTGCATTTTATTTTATCACTCATGTATGATCTTTACATCATTACATGTATCATCATTTGCTTCTGTATCACTTTTGATATCTTCAAGAATTCAAATAACCAGATAAGCAACTGATGCCGATTTAAAAAATGTAATGCAAACAGTTCAATGTACTTCTCAATTTTTTAGTTTTTGAAATAATCATTGCTTATAAATTTAACATTTCTTTAAAATTTTCTCCACCCGAGCTTTAGACTTTAGGCCATCGAATAAGACATGAATTTTTGCATATAAAATAAGATAGAAGGACTATTTTAATCAAATAAAAAAATTAAAAAATTCGTGCAATTTTTGGCAAGTATGGGCATTTAAAATAAATCAAAATTTTTAAGTGAGATGTTTGCGCTAATTTCCAAAAGCGTTTTTTTCCTTACGCGCAATTTTCTGAATGCGTCTTTTCCAATTTCTCTAATTTTAGCGTCACTAAATATTTGAACTATAATAACTCAATCAAAACAATTTAGAATTTTGCGAATCGACCTACCTGGTAGAGATGAAAATGAAAAAAGTGATTCCAAATCCTCTCGTTTCCGTAAGCTGATGAGGTGTTTCTTTCTGTCAAATCCTGTAATTTCTAAAGTCCGCTAAACGCAAGTCCCTTCAAATCCGTTATCCTGTTTACCAGTATGAGCAAGTTTCCGTTTAACTCTTTAAGCCTTGATAACTGTCAAATAAATATTCAAGCAAATGCAAGTTTCTTAATTTATGATTATTTGAGTGCGTCAACAAGTGAGCATCAAGTTTTTCGATCTCAGAAAAATGCTTTCGGAAAAATGCATTCAAAAAAGTCAACAAACACTTTGTCTATCGTTCACTATTTTCTTTACAAATTATTAATTTCAAACTCACATTTGCTTTTACATGAGATTTATGCCGTGTTTCAGAATGTGTACGGTTTCAGGAATATTTTCATGTTTAATAAAACTGTTTAAACTTTACATTTTGAATATTTTTGCAAAAAAGTTTTTGCGATTCAACATTAAGAAATTTTGAAAATCTTTAAAAAGCAAAATGTTTATGAATGTTTATGAGGGATATTTGAAAAATGAACTCAAGTAAAATTAAAATATATTTCGGACAACATTTCATTTTTATATTTAAAATAAGGATTTGGGTTTTTCTATTGTGCCCAAGAAATCGGCGAGAACCAAGAAATTTCGGCAAATTCAGTAGAAAATAGTTCTCAAATTAATAAAAATTTGCTGTCAAAATGTTGTTTTACAGCGCCGATGAGACTTTGTTGCTAGAAAAAGATTTCGTCGCCACCTAATTAGCACATTTCTACAGAAAATAAGTTAATGCTTAAAATAAAATTTTCCGCGACAATCAGTTTTCAGAGAAAAGCTGTTTTAACTTCAATATTTTTATGACACGATTCAACACTCATTACTTGATGTCTACTCCCAAGATTAGGCAGTTAGATCACGTGCACACATCCTGAGATAAAGAA
>NCKU01004989.1:0-10989 GCA_003675995.1 Dinothrombium tinctorium
AGTAGAGAACTTTGCTTATTATTTGTCGCAATAAAATTTCAAAACGTTTTGACATTAAATCTACATTCACTTGACGTTGAATAAGTTTTTTCAAATGAAAATATAAAAATGATTGATTTTAAATTGAAAAAGAAAACTTGCATGAAATAAAATTTCAAAGAAAATCTTTTGAATACTGACAAGTGGATTCGCATCACAAGGTTTCAATGCAAGTTTTAAAAATAGCTTAAGTTCAGACATTTTATTAATTGAAAATCATCTCTTCGATGTTTTCAATTCGCGATAAGGTTACTAGAACCACTTGGAAGATGCAAAGTGACTTTATTTCAAAGTGCATTTAATAAGGTTTCCTGAATGTTAACAAACTCTGTGGGATAAAGCAGAAATGAAAATTTAAAAAACACATGAAAAATGAAATATAAATAGAATGATAGAAAAGAAAATCGCAGTGCATTTTTAGATAAATAAAATGGTAAATAGTAAATTAAATACAAAATAAAAGTTTTTTTATCATGTTTAAAAAAGTTTCAACGTTTATCCAAATTTTTTGTCTCTTAAATAAGTGAGGCGCAAAAAAGTGGTGTAATCTTAAAATTAGAACGTAAACAAAAAATAAACATAGTTTGGCAAATAAGAGCAATTTAGAATTCATTTTTACTTTTCAAATATTTACTTTCATAATGAATTTTCAAAAATGATTGATGAATGCGAGAACGCAATGTCAAATGGAACATCATTAAACTTTTACATCTCTCAAAAGCATTAACATGTTACTAGTTTAGTTACGCTGTTTTTGTGCACAAAAATATTTCGTATCATTGCTTAAGCAAAAATGACAGCAAGAAAATAACTAAACATAGCTTCACTCATATTGATTTGCTGTTTGTGCCTTTTGAAATCAGTTTTTAAATGCTCATTCAATGATAGAATGTTTTGCGATAATTTTCATTAAATTTGCCGGTTTTTTATGGATAAGACAGAAAAACATTCTGTCAATGACTGTCTTAATATTAATAAAAAAGCAAATTAATTTGAAAGATGCTGTAGTTGCACAATTTTTTTATTGCATACATTTGGTAATAAATGTTAACTTTTTAAAGTTGCAGTTAGATACATCATAAAAATTAGGTCTTTAAATAAGATCTACAATATGAATTTCGAATTTTAAAAATTGCTCATTTCACTTTTTTAGCTTATTTTAACTTTTTCTTCATATTTAAGAATAAATTCATCTTCTTGCATTTACCATAAGTCACTCAATTTAGATTATGTGCTATAATTAGTTCTACATCATTTATTAAATAAATAATGACTGAAAATTTTAAAATAAAAAGATCTTTTAATTATAAAACTAAGAGCTGAAATTAGAATTGAATTTAAGAACACATGAAATGTTTATATCTTATCTTAACTTAAAAACGCGAAACTTTAGTTAGTTAAAATATAATTTAATAAACCATGTTAATTAAATATAATAAATAAACTATTTAAACTCAGAAAGATATTTTTGCATCATTCGTATTTTATTCATTCATTTTTTTTTGAAGTCTCATTTTCAGTACAGTGATTGCCAAAATTTTTTATCTTTATTTTATATTTTGATATTTTTATATGACAGTTTTAGATGGCGAAAGACAAGGAAGTTTTGGCAATCACTGCAGAATATCAAACCGCATTTTCGAAATATAACCGAAAACTTTTGAAATATGAATTTCTAGAATTTGTAATAATTTTCAAATTAATTTTTGTATAGAAAATTTTATTTTTTAGCTGCTTCGTTTTGATGTCCTCAAATTTCATTTATAATTTTAAAACATATGTAAGATTACGAAATTTCAAAAGGAGATCGTGAGTTAAAATTAAATTTTCGAGGAAATAAGCATGTTGTTAAATGTTTTGTAATATTTATAAAGAAAGAGTATTTATTAAAGGAAGAAAATCAATCTTCCAATCGAAAACAAGAATTTTCATGGTTAAGTTATAGGTAACTTAGCTTAATTTAGAAAATGAAGCGAATTTAAAAAAGTGGTTTTGCTCAATAATGGATTACAATTTTTAACCACATAATTAAATCATACACTTGAAAGCTGACAAAAACACTATTTTCTTGTGTTAATGAAATTCACGGCACTTTTGTCTGGCTTCAATCTCGATTTTAAGTAGAATATTTTTTTAAGTAGGGGAATTCTTTCAAAATCATTAAAAATGGCATTTCAAAATTTTTTAGTGGCTGATTGTCTCATTTTGGTGAAAAGCGTAGAAAGCAAAAATGAAAATTTTGTTTTTTAATTTTTTAAAAAGCTTTCGTTTATTTAAACTCTCTATTTAAATGTTATAATTTTTGTGCATGAAATTGAATACACACGCAAAAGAAATGAGTGAAACTTGAAATGTGCGGTAAAAGAAAACGTACTAATCGCTTTTTGCCTAAGGAATTTTCACTGTTTCCAGCTTACCTTGAATATTTTAACATAATCTCGTGTACATGTATAAAGTATTCCTTAATGCATTTAAAATTTTATTTTCTTGCTTTTACACGCAAATAAGATTTTCGCTCTCGTTTCAAGCTTTTCACCTTATACATATTAAACTGTTGACAGATGCATATTCGTGAATAAAAACGTGGACAAAATGAGATAAGTATTCACATCTTAAATATAGAATAGTTGCACTTAGATTGCTGAACGATAAAATCCGCTTCGATGTTAATAATCTCGGCAATGTGACTAGACTTTATATTATAAATAAAAAGTTTAAGCCTAGACTAGCGAGAGATGAAGAAAAAAAAATTGTTCGGCTAGCAAGTTATGCTTTTTTGAAGATCATACTGTCGTGAAAATTGTCGGTCTTTTTTAATCTTTTTAAACTTTCGGCTTAAACAACACTTTCGAGTATCACTTTGAAGAAACGAAAAAGAAAATCAAATGAAAGAGAAAATATTTGTATATTGTGCCAAATTTATACAATGGCTCACATTATTTTGAAACGATAAAAAAGAGGCAAGATTTCAACGGTGATGTCTGGTAAAAGTTCAAGTCCATTAATCTGCTCAATTTTTCAAAGAATACATCATTTGTTTTATTCGTTTTAAGTTTTCTAAAATGTACAAATTAAATAAAAATGCTTATGAAAATATTTTTACTTACAAAGTTTTAAATATTAATTTTAATTAAATTAAATTAAAAGTGTGAAATGAGATTATCCGAAAAGGGTAGGAACTGAAAACGATGCTCATTTTCGATTTGTTTTACTCGATATGTTCTCAAGACAATGAGTTGAGACGAATAATGCGAGGAAACTAAAGTTAAATTAAAATATTTCAATTCACTTAATAATAGTCTAAACTGGCTTGCACAAAAATCATTTTAAAAAAATTTCAATTTTTTAGAATTGCGAAAAAAGTATTTAAAACTCGATTCTACAATCTACAAAATCAAAACCAATATAAAAATTCAAACTTTCAATAATAATAATTTTTTAACTCTAATATTAAATATTTAAGTAGAAATATTTGAAAGCTACATGCTTTCTGTCTCTAAATTCAAATAATAAATAAATAAATAAATAAAGCCGTCGACGGCAAGACGAGCATATTTTTCATTTTTTATTTGAAATTATGATTTTTCGAAATGATCACCGATTCAAGCGCGAGGCCTTAGTAATACTTTGTGCAAGTTCAGTTTGGACACTTTTCGAAAACTTGTGCGTTGTTTTTTGAAATTCAAAATGCTAGAAAAATAGTTTTGCAAAAAACAACTTTGAAAAATATTGATTAATACTAAATGAGAATTCAATGGTCATGAATTTCCTCGCTATAAATGATTGTGATCATCGCTTGTGATCAGATTTTTCTTTTTATCATAATGAGACTGAAAATATTGTCTTAGCGTCTCCAACAGGCGACCCGAACTTTTGATCACTTGACAATCGCGCACAGCACGTCGCGAACAAAGTTTCACATCGGTTATAGTGTGATTTACGAATGTATCGAGTATTTGCCGTGTGTCGAGTTGCAAGCGAAACGCGTCGGCCACTTCACTAATCAAGCACATTAAATCTTTAAAGTTGACGGCTATAGTCCAATATTGTTGCGCTAATTGAATGGTTGCCTGCCATTTACTCGCTAAATCCTCGTTTCTTCTACTACTAATCGTGAACAGACACGAATCGTTCGGTGTGTTACGTTGCTTTTCCCAAATATAATACGAGTGAACGGTTTGATTGATCAGCGATTTGTAAAGGCTTTTCAACGCGTCCAGTGTCGATAGTCTCTGTTAAGGGCAGCGAGAGAAAGCAAGAAGTCGATATGATCAATAAAGAAAGCACACAAAGAAAAGAAGACAGTGAAAAAATGAAGAAGAAACAGTGATTTCTATTATGTTTATAAAAAGAAACTTCAAGATTATAACGCAACGGCGGGGAAACTTACGGTTAGATCATCTTTTGTTGGCACATTTGTTACTGGCGGTAATTCCAATGAAGAACACTCTTCAATAAGATTCTAGTTTAAGAAACGAAAGAAAAAGAATTTTTGTAGCAGACGAAGCTGATAAGCTTGATTAAAATAATGACGATAATTTTCTCAAAAGTTACACAAACCTTTTTTATCGTGCCCTCATTAAAGCCTTTCAAAAAATTAGCTTTCGAGATAACTTCGTTCAATAATTTAACTGTCGCACTATTGCCATGCGACACATCCAATGATTGCGTATTATCCGCTGTACATGGCTTATGTAATTGATTGCGATTGATTATTTCACCGAAACGTACCATACGAGGCACTTCGTGTATCACGCGGTGTTTACTGAATGGAGACTTCATTGCGTAATTCGTGTTATTTTGCTTTAGAAACGTGTACGCGTATCGACTTCGTTCGAATTGATGCTGGATGGATTCTGAATTCCATGTGACGGAAAGATCGGGCGGTGTTGAAGTATGGAACGGATAAAATGGAAAGCACAAGACACGGTATTTCAACGGTACGGCGATAACCGATAGTAAAACTGCGGAATGCGACAAAAATGAGGATAAACATTACTAAAGCAAACTGAAGTGAATATTCGAAATTAGGTTAGTATTGCAGAAGCATGAACACTGTGAGTGAAGTTCAGATAAAAATAGTAGCTTTAACTTTCACTGTTTTACTTGAAATTAAAAAACATTCTCTCGAAGTGACAGAAGATTGAATGAAGCAGAGCGAAGCATTCAATCGCATCCATCTTCTGTCTCGCTTTCGCGTAAAGTTTTTCAAACCGATCTCATTCTTTCCTTCTCTTCACTCTTCACTACTCGACATCAACAAGTTTTAAAAAAAATCGCTTTTTTTCTGATATTTCGGTTCTTTTAAAAAAACTCACTACACATTAAAAATGTAAACTCACCAATCAACGATTGCCAAGCGTTTGAATACATTATCAACTTCGCAGTGATAGAAGGCGAAAAACGCGATGTGAAAATTTTTTAAAATTAACTTTTGATGTTTCGATCACAAGTTTTTTTCGAGAATAAAAATAAAATTTTTGTTTCACACTTTATGAGATCTCAATCGATGGACGCTAAGTGAGTAAGAACACGGACGTTTACAATCGCGATAATCGAAATAACAAGATCAGAAACGATGATGAGAAATGGTGAACGATACATGATCAGAGAGAGACGGACGACTGATGATGATTTAACTCTTAAGTTCGGAACTAAAGTGCACCTTATATACAACTAAACATGTTTGTAGGTGTATACCGCATGTGTGTGTGAGTGTGTGGTGTCGAAGCAAAACTTGAAGAAATGAAAAAGAGAGTTAAGAAAAAGAAGAAGCGGTGAGTGAATACAAGAAAGGAGGGGGACACGAACAAGGTACACCGAAAAGAAAAGTGAACAATTAGAGTGGGGGAAGTTTCGATGCTTTAAATACGCAAAGTAGTACTACGATCTTATTTTACACACTCGTACGAACGTACTACAAAACTATGTTAAGAGGAGGTACGCTAATGAGTTCCAACATTATTATTCGGGATATTCGGTGAAGGAAGGAGTGTCTTTTGTCATTCATTAGGAGCAGTGAGAAAAATCTCGTGGAAAGTAAAATTGCAGGCGCATAAAACGAACGACGAAGCACAATACATATTTAGATCATAAAATTACATTCGAAAACAGCTTGAAAAGGTAAAAATTTTTATCTTGAGCGAACCGAGTAATCCGTTTGTATTTCGCCGACTGTTAATAGATGATACTTCCGAAAGCAATCAATCTTCCTGCCTAGTCTAAAAATTTGACATTGACGGACCTTGTGAGGTTGAGATCTAAACACTTTCTGTGCACACGTGCACGCATCGGCGTTTACTAGGTTCAATTAAAATTCCGATGACGTCACTTGACACACCGCTCACAGACACAGTTTAAACGCGGTAATTATCGGCGCATTGCCCGCCGATTGCGATTAGCGAACACCCAAAACGCTTTAACCCTTTCTGTATAATCATCCTTAAGCAACGAGTGGCAAAACAGACGGTTTTCAATACTAGGTTAATGTATGTGAGTAAGTTTTCGATTGCTTAAAATCGTTGAAATGCACACATTGGTTTCGGTTTGTCTGTGTAATTTTCATCAATATTCTTTGTAAGTGCATCGTAAAAGAGAATAACACATTTTTTCTCATCACCAATGCATGAATATTCCATTTCGGCGATTTAATGGAACACGAAAACATTGAGGCAATAACTAACGGCGATTAATTTTTAGTTGAAATTTTTTCACCGAATTTTTTTTTAGTTGAAATTTTTTCACCGAATTTCGCGCGAATATTGCGTGATCAGTTCTTTGAAATAAAAATCGATACTTAACAAAGCTTGTGATGAAACACATAACTGTGAGTTTTTTCATTCTTATGGTAATTAATTTCATACTAAAAATGTTATTTTTCTATTTCACTTCTTATTTTAGAGGTGACAAGCTTCAAAATTTGATTTTGAAATTTTCTTTAACATATTATATTTTCAGAATATTCATTCAATAAAAGAACATAAAGAGAATTCATACAGTACGAACATTTGTACTTATATACAAAGTTTTTTTGTGCGATAGTCCGTAAAGTTACCAAGTAGCAAACTGTTTGAACGAACATGCAAAAACAATATCTCATGACGATCGAAAACTATGTAAACTTATTCAAATTATATTGATTTATTAAATAATTATTTTAAGAAAATAACCGAGTGCCTATTTCAAGGGCTGTAAGTGTGTTTGAATTTGACGATTTTTAAAAATTTTTGCTTATCTTTATGATGCTTTTCTGTTTTTCATTTACAAAAAAAAATTCTTTTTTAAAAATTCAGAGAATAAAAAGTTATAAGGCTTTAAATAAGAACCATTTCATTAAACTTTTGTTTGAATTTTCGATTTATCATTTTTAAAATTAGCAACTTCAATATTTATTCATTTCAAAACACTTTCACTTTTGTTTTAAAAGCTCTTTATCTACTTTGTATTGAAATGAAATGTAAAATGAAATTTTGAAAACTTTATGCAAAAGTTTTAGTCGTTCTTTTAAAAAAGTATAAAATTTCTTGTGCTTCATGGATTAGGCCACGCGATCATTTTAAGATCAAAAATCGTCTTTAATGCTTAAAAGAAAAGATTCACTTTACGAATATTTTCACTTTAATCTATTTTTAATTTGAGTTGACGCTTTTTTTTGCTTTAAACAAGAGAGCAGCTTATACTGATAGTTACTTATTTTCAAAAAATTTACTTTAAATCTATGCTTCACACAGAAATTTAAAAGATAATTTTAGTTTCTGTAATATTTTTACTTTTTAAACTTTGTACAAATGTCAAGCTTATTTGCTAAGCTCTATTATTAAGCTCAATAATAGAAAGAAAGAAAAATGGAATGACCATGAACCGTCAACGACAATGAAGCAAAAATAAATAACATGGACTTTTCCATAGAAAAAGTTTTGCTTAACATTTTCGGAGATTGTTTATTTTAAACTTCTACTCATTAAAATTAGTATAATGATTAGTGCTTTTAAATTTCACTGTCTCTTTAACGAAACAACCATTTTTCACACAAAAGTTTTCTTTTTAAATCTTTGTAATTAAGTTACTTTGCTCAATTATAAAAAATCCTGCACTTACTTACTTATATTAGTAAGTTTTAAATTTATACTATGTTATAACTTATGTTACTAAGTTCAAGGGAGTAATAAATAAACGATAAATTAGGAATCTTCCTAAAATTTCTTAACAAAACATTTCCTATGGAAAAATCCTTGTAATTTAGCTATTTTTGTTTTCGTTATTTTTCAGCTTTTCACAATTGTTTCATTCCGATTCTAAACATTCTAACCCTTCTACAAAGTTTCATGGGAATAAAAATATGGAAAAATTACATATTTTGTCATAAGTAGATTATATAAAAAAGAAAAAAGCAGTTTCATGCAAGTCAGAAATTGGGTGCAGACCAAAATTCATATTCTTAATTAAGACTTCATATTTGAGCATAGTGAAGAATAAAAATTGTTATTCATTTGAAAATGAATAATCAAGATGATTCGGGATATCGGGACTCAAAAGCAAACTTCGGGAATTTTATCGTTAAAAATGCCAAATTTTTTGTTTTTAAAGTTCTTTGTGTATTTCATAGTCATTTTAAGTAAGTCAGCTAAAATGCGGGATCTCCCAAATTTGAAGACTGCTCTTTGTATTATCGTATTATAATAGAGCTTACTTAACATCTAAACAGAAATTTCATTATTTTTAGTTCTTACTGCTAAAATTTCAACTTCCGAACGTCATTTTATTAGCGATAAAAATTTTTCGCTGACTTATGGCTGCAATAGGCGAGACAAGATAAAAGGTACTTTGAAATAATAATAAAAAAATAAAAATAGAACAATGCAATTTCTTATTTCGCTTGCAATACTGGAATTACGTTTATTAAGATTCAGGTGTAAACAAATAAAAATGCGTGTAAATAAAAACTTTGTTATTGAAATTTAGGTCTGAAAAATAGAAAAAACTTGACCTAAGACTCACTCGAATCAATCAAAACCTCACGATTTGAAGAAAGAGCGAGACAATCGCTCTTAGGCATGAAGTATAAAAAAAGCAACGATCAAAGTTCTTCAGAGTCTAATTACAAAAATATGTCGTTATTAACCAAAAATTATAGCTTAAATGCGTTTCACACGCCACTCAACTCACGTTAATATTGAAATTATAATTGTAATCATTATAATTAGGGTTTCTTGCGATTGGGTTTATAAAATGTCGTCAATAATTTCCTTGAATAAAAAACGATTTGTTTCATGCGTTTTGTATAAAAAACATTAATGATATTGTGAAACTAATAATTGCTTTATTAGTTTTTCTTACCAGACATAAGTGAAATCGATTGTTTTCACCGTTCTTGTGAAAAGTTCAAGCATCATTTCGTCATAGTAAGCGATGTGCAGTAGTATCATGCTGCTTCTGCTTTAGTATTAATGGATGCATTGAGTGTAATCTCTATTTTTGAAATTTTCTTTCATAAAAAACTATTTACAAGTTTTTTCTTTTTGAGAAGCGATGCATTTTTAAACTTTTCCGCATTAAAATTATGTAAAGTTACACACGAAATTATAATACTTGAAGTCTCTTATCTTCGCTCATGCTTTATAATTACTGTCAAATGATGGCGTTTACGATATCGCAATGAGTTTGCTTTACACGGACAATTATGTTTTTGAGATATATCAAAATTTAAATTTTCAGATCAAGTTCTTTTTGCAATTTCAAACAATATTTCTTTTTCATAAATGTTTTTTTCAATTTTGTTTGCATATATTCTGTTCTAAATAGTCATTTAATTAAAGAATAAACAATTCTTTGATTATATTGAAATCGCTCGGATTTACAAGATGTGCTTATTTGATTTACAACAATTTTGTCACATGAAAAATAAAAACTAAAATTGAAGAAAAAAGATTTCAATACTTTGTTGGCGAATGGCGCAATGTTTATTATAAATAATGTAAAAACTTGGTAATAACAAACAAAATTTTTGTTTAACTACCAAGGTCTTCGTGTCTGAATCGATGCATTCATTTACAAATTGATGAATTTTTTTAAATTTTCTTTAATAGCGGCATTGATTGAAAAACCACTTTTTCTTACTGTGCTTTGAATATTAATAAACTCTGAAAATTGAATGGAACCATTATAACTGCAGTTTGTATCTCAGTTTACCCTGTAAACATCACTACTGCCGGTTGTTTTTAACATTTTTTTTTTATTCGTCCAAAATTATAAAATTAAGCATATCGAAAAAAATCATATAAGAGCTTTAAACTTTACACTCAGCTCGTCATTTTTTACGATCAAAAATTTGTTTTTCGTCAGCATAATATTTTCACTTTTACTCGAAGTGCCTTCTTCGCATTGAATATTTCTTATATCCGTTGAAATACCTTCTTCTTAAATTCAACGTAACTTACTCATTGCAAGTGAACAATTCAACTGCAGACGAAAAAATTTGAAATATGCTTGAATGTATATGGTGTGAGCGAAGATTGATGTATTCACGATTGCTGACTAACAAAAGTATTTTTATTATATTAAGATTGCCCTTCATCGTAAAATTGCTTTCGCTTGAGGTCGTAAGATCGAAGAAAATCGGAAGCTGAGGAGTGATTGAAAAAAGGTTGTTTTTGCATCGCTGATAACTACTTTCGTGCAAGTGACTTTTAATCAAAAAATGCCGAAAAGGTTGACTGCAAATCTTTGTTATTTCAACTCAAAAGTAATCGGCTATACCCGCTAGCTTTCACTGTTTTCTCTGCTGGCGGTGGTCCGGAAAGAAACTCTGTGGGACACTTTTTACTATCGCTCTCTTTCGCTCTATTGTATTGTAAGTGTTCTGTTCAGGTAGGTCTAATATCATGCGTCCCGTAAAAATCTAGAATTGCTTTAAATGCTGATAACTCCCTAGAAATTGCTCGAATTTTTGAA
>NCKU01004990.1:0-10986 GCA_003675995.1 Dinothrombium tinctorium
TCGTTTGTTTGTTAAACGACAGTTCTGAGCAATCATCAAGCCTTTTCATTCAATCTCATTGTTTTTTCGATTTCATCAAGTAAGTTAAGAAATTATTTGCCTTTTTAGCATTTAACACTTTTAATGTTGTTCATTTATAAAATAAAAGTTTTATATTTTAAATTGAGAAACGCACTCTTAGCTTGCGTCTCTCCATCAATTATCGCTGGGACAAACATTTTTTCCGAAACTGTATACAACAAATTCTCAACTTTTGTTGTTGAATCAGCTCATAACAATGACTTGAAAAAGAGAGATGAAAGATACAACGTGTCTCAAATGAGCTCAACAAATAAAGAAATTCGAATTTTGTCAATTAATAAATAAATCAGCGCTTTAGCTCTACACTTAGTTTCTTCGCTTTTTGTTCACTTTCACAAGAAATTTATTTTCTATTCGTTTATGGTTTTAAGTGACTTGATTTTTATGTAACTTAATTTCGAAAATTAACAACAAACTTCGAGTGATCAACTTAACATAGTAAAATTTGAAGAAAACAATCACCGGGAATATTAAGAAAGTGTAAGGCGATTGCTTGCCCTGTCCATTGCTATACTCGTCACTTGTAATCGTGGGGAGATGAGCGAGTCACGTTTGCATATACTCACTGTGCGCGAACAATGGTAGTTTTCATAGTTTTTGCGATTTTGCTCTTTCTTCGCCTCAATTTTAGATAAATCATTGTTTTATTTTCAATACGAGATTTAAAATTATTGGTTAAATACTTCATAACATGTGGCAGACTAAAACAGATTTATAAAACTTTTTAGTGTATAACAGCATTCAAAAAACAAATTTATTATGAAAGAGTATTCAATTAGAATCAAAATCATTCAAATTTATCGAACATGTTTAGACAATATTTAGAAGTGATGTTGTTGCAATTGCGGATGTATATCAGAATTATGGGGTGCTTCGATCTGGTGATTGTACTCTCTGATTTGTGTTGGCAGCTTTTTGATGTAAGAAATTTTATGCTGATGGTGTTGTTGTATTCGTACTGGTGGCTCCGGAATGTAAGTTATTTTATGCTCGTATCTTTGTTGCTGATGATTGTGTCGTCGACAGCACCTTCCAAATATGTCCACTTTTGTATCCACTAGTTTCGCCTTATCACAATGATCAAAATTTTTCTCCCAAATTGACCTGCCATCCTCTCTGCATGTCATTCCTTTCAAATGATACTGATTATCCTCTTTGTGATTGAACAGCCAGCGATGTCTGCAGTCGCAAACGAAAGGATTGTGATCGACGAATAGGAAAACATATTCTGTTCTCAAAAGCGGATTGAATATTTGCTCGTAAAGTGTGTCCAAACGATTCTCTGTTATATAAATTTCAACTTTTTGTCTTCGAATTCCGCTAAAAGCTCCATCAGTGATGCCTGATGAGGTGAGATTATTGGCGCTTAAGCTGATTTCGATTGGCGTGTCGATCGTAGATCTCAAAGCAAATGTTTTCGAATTCACATGCGTAATGTAATTATTGCCGAAATCAATCCAAATAAGTCTTGGAAGATCGTAAAATGCATAATCTGGTATTCGACTAATTTTTGTGTTGCAAATTCTGATCACTTCCAAATCTTGACCGAAATGTCTATTGGGTGACCGAAGAGCATCTTCAGGTAACGCCTCCAAGTTCGATGAAATGATAAATAATCCGCGAAGATCTTTGAACTTTCTGATTGTCTTAAACAATTGGTTGCCATCAGCGAGATTCGCAGTGAAATGAGTGTTAATCAACGTGATTTCTTTCGTGAAATGCTCGGTCGTAAGAAAAGCGTTGTAATTAATGACACAAATCGTCGAAAAAGTGATTTTGATTTTCTTGAAATGAAATCCGCCGAACAGATCTTCACAGCATAGATTAAGAAGCGGTACTTCGGTAATTTCAATTATGTCATAATATCGAGACACGTTGGCGTAGCGAGCCGAGTGAAATATGTCTTTCAGCTGCAATCCATTCACACCTTTGCATGTTATTTGAGAGTAATAATTGACAGAATCGTAGGTAATTACTGAGCACTTGCAAGGATAGAATACTTGACGATAAGGGCAGGCACTGTGATGGTCAATTTCATGGCAGTAAGCGTCGAAAGCGACGAACGCGAAAAAAGTGAAAACAAAATTTAGAAACATTGCGAACGATCAAAAATTGTGAGTATCAATTAAGTAATCGCAAGCGTGAAATGAGAAAAACAACAAAAGTTACGCGCTTTTCATTTATTAACAAAACTTCCCACAGAAGAGCTCAGAGCTGAGAAGGTCTTGAGAGGATCTTTGAGAAGGTTAAGTTTAAGGCATTTTGCAGTCGCTTTGATTGTTGTAGGTGAGACATGTAATCACATCACTTGCCAATTCTTATTTAAAACATTCGTATTAGGTATGAAGAATATACGTAGTCTATTCGCTTTGTAGTCATAGGCAATTTAGCCTTAAAAGGACCGAAATGATGGCGTAATGAGAATTTGAAGGCTTTCCGTGAGATAGGCGATAAATTTTCTTTTTATCTCATTCAATGATAAATAAGTATGAATATTAATAAGTTTCACGACTAAATCATTGAGAGGAAATTAATTTTTTATCAATGAACTTGTGCATATCTGAACAAAATAAAGCATTGAAGAAATGAACCACTTAGTAAAATAATTAAAACATTTATTAATCATAGTAATGATTTTTGATGATCGTTTGCAATTTGATTCTATTGCTTCAGGTTTTACTTTTGCTAATCAGCTTTGTATTTATAACTTTTCTCGTTATTTCGCATGAAAAATTTCTTTGTAAGCAAACTTAACAATATGAATAGAAGAATAGATAAGTGAAAGTACAGCTCCTGACACAGTGTTTTGTATTTTATCTTTCGTTTTAAATAGAATATATCGCACAAAAGATATGATAATTCAAGTTTTAAAATGAAGGGAAACATTTAAATTTTATTTTATATATTGAGTTCAGATCAGAGTTAAATGCCATTAACATCGCTTTTATCAGTCGAATATTTGGAGAGTCACTTTTTTCACCCATATTGCCTAAAGAATTTTTGAATTTTCATTTTGCGCACTCTAAATCATTTTAAAAGACTGTTGAACACAATTGCAAAAGTAAAATTCTCTAAGTGATTATTTGAGAACTTCTCATATGATACTTCTCATATTGATTTCAAAAATTGTAAACAAACTTCGGAAGAAGTATTTTAAAAATAGTATTTTGGGAAAATTCATGCTTTCAAAATTTTCATTCCGCAACTTAATTTAAGGCCACTATTTGTTGACGATGTGGGTGTTCATAGTGAAGCATTTTAAACTAACATTTTGTTAATAGACAAAAGCGCCTTGTTCATGAGAATTGCGATGGTTTTCAAGATATCGCTTTACAACTCGAGGAAACAATTGATTGAACCAATCATGTTGCTTTCGCCGTTAATATTGAAAGCGTGGGTTGTTGAATGGAAGTTAATTTCAAATAACTTTTAATAATATAAAAAACGCCTTTGTGTTGCTTTTTTCTTTTCTTCTTGAAACTTTTCACTTTCGTTAAAATTAAGAAAGCGATTTTTTATGAAGCATAAATTTTACGCATTCTACGGATTTGGCAGAGAACCAAAGCCGAAATAATTGAAAACAATCTACGGCAAGAATTGAAAAGTTTCAAAATTTTTCATCTGATTATTCGATCAATTCAAAAATTACGAAAATATTTTGCACTAAGAATTGGCATGAAACGATTTTTGAATATTTTTGAAAGGATCGTTGAGCAAAAATATTAAGATCAAACTTTTTTTGCGCAAGTTTAGTTTGAAAAGCTTTTGATTTCGCATGCATCGTTTTTCTTCTTTAATTAAAATCATCATTTCTTGGAAAATAAAAGGAAATACGCAATGATGACTAAAGAACGTGACTTTGCAAATCAGATTTCACGAAACTTAATTCCTTTTGATAAAAGTTCATTAAGAGTAAAGCCTTTAGTCTTAATGGAATTGTCATCTTTTTGTTCTTGTCTTCTACACGTTTGCTTTTGTCATACATTTTGTTCTTTCAAAATCGTAAGAAAATAAAAAATTTAAACCGAAATTTAAACGCATTCACTTCTCTAATTCAGATGTTGCTTTTGGTAACAAGAACTTTTGTTAACAGTTTCAATTAACGTCATTTAACTCGCGATATTTGATACTCTGATTTACGTATGCTTCAATCGGTACCAATTACTTATTCTTACACTTATACTAACTTATTCGAGTATAAAATGCTTCAATGTGATCCACTAGATTTTATCAATGCTTAAAGTTTTTAATTCACTCAAACAATTTTAACTTACTGTGTAACTGTGTGAATCATGACCTTTTCCGAAGTGTCAGCTTTAAGAGAAATTCGAGCGCACAAACTGCGAACAGTCAAATTCTTGCTTTTGTGCTTCATAGTGATAACGGGAGGCATGAATTCATCTCTTCCCGGAGTCACTCTGCTCGATCTGCAATTAGCAGTCAACTGTACTCTCGACGAGGCAACACTTTTGATGCCAACCAATGCGGCCGGTTTCATGGTCGGCGCTCTCATTTGTGAGTGAATTCAAAGCATCAACCGTTTATTCTGAGCCACTTCTTCTTTCAGGTGGTGTTATAATCGAATTCATTGATTTCCAGATTGTCTTGCTAATATCTACAGTTGCCTGTAGTGCAACGACAGCTTACTTTCCATTGAACCGAAAATTTTGGATACTTTGTCTTAATAGTTCAGTAAATGGATTTTTAACTGGATTTATGATCTCAGGTAAAGCTATTGCATAAATTGCATCCGTAAATTTAAGATTTCCGAAGGTGGAAACGCATGGTTACTTCATCTTTGGGGAAAAGCGAGTCCACCTTTCTTACAAGCGTTTCATTTTTGCTTCGGTCTCGGCGCTTTTATCGGTCCTTTAGTAGCAGAACCATTTTTGTTGCCGCTTCACCACGAAGAAATCGAAATACATGTGAATTCTTCGCATTTAAATTCGAGTCTGCACTTGAATTCTTCTTTTCCATACACGTCCGACGATTTGAAAATTCAATATGCATATGGCTCGCTTTCACTCGCTTCCTTGATCATTGCCGCCGCATTTCTTGCGGCCTATTGTGCACAGCGAACAAACAAACCGCATCCTTCAATAGATGAAATGAAAAGTGATTGCAAACAGAAGCCAATCAGCGCCGTAAAATACTATGGAAGTGTTATGCTCTGTTGCTTTTTTATGTTCTTTAACTATGGCCTAGAACTATCGTTTGGTCAGCTTCTAACAGCGTTCGTGGTGGACAGCAACTTAAAACTAAGCAAATCAAAAGCTTCATTCATGACGTCCGTTTACTGGGGCGCATTCACATTTTTTCGCTGTTTCACAATATTTCTCGTCGATAAATTTACCTCGACCAAACTCATCATTTTCAATTTATCACTCATCGGGATTGCGAACGTATTTTTAGTGCCTTTTGGATGCCGAATCGAATGGTGTCTATGGGTAGGTGTAAATCAATCCTTTTTATCTGGCAAAAGCAGAATGTTTTTGAGTGTTTCGTAATTTTTTATCACACAGGTCGGTGTGACATTAGTCGGCTTCGGAACATCGCCTCTATTTGCCACAATTTTCAGCTTTTTGGGCGAATACATGAAAATCACGAGTAAAGTGTCCTCTCTACTTTTTGTAGCCTGTTATGCCGGTGCCTTCGTGATGCCTTACGTGGTTGGCGTAACAGTCGAAACGCATCCCGACGTTTTTCTCTATCAAAGTGCGCTGTGTGCAGTGTCTCTCTGTTTGGTATTTTTCGGATTGTTTTTCATTAAAAGAGCGCAATTATTGGACAAATGTGAAGAGGAAAATAACAACGTCGAATTAAGAAATAAACACATTGCAGATGCTCAGCCGTAAGAATTAATAAATTCGCATTTTTACTTAAAATTTTAAAAGCAACAATCATCGTTTCCAAAATTACAAAAGAATGTTTCTTATTTGTTTGAATTGTTAAGACAGTGGAACGGTGAAGATGTTAATTGCGGTTGTTTGAATAATGTAAATTTTGTACAAAAATAAAATCTCGCCAAATGTGGAATAAACCAACTTTCTATTTAATGGAACATCATTTGCTGAAAATAATAAACGCAAAATGAGTCTCTTCATGTTAAATAATGTGTATAGAAACGGACAAATAACTGCAATAATATCATAAGCTTTTGACAAAGTGAAAGAATTTTTTGATAACTAACGTTTTCACACTTAAAATCAAAGCATTCGATTAGTTTCACTCCGATTTTGATATTTTCGCAGATTGTTGATGTTTTCGAATTCGGCAAAATTATTGCCGAGTTCTCGGAGAACGCAGAGAAAGTTTGCGAATACACGCAACGGTTTTACCATCGCTTTGGAAATAACCGATCTGGTCATCTTTTGTTGTTATTGCGAAGTACTAAGCTTCACGCACGTGAGTTTTCGTACGGCGAGTATTATGATACTAGCGATACAGTGGCGAGCGTGCAAGCCACAACTTAAATTTTCAGCTGATTAAAGTAAATAACACGTAAACGTTAGAAACAAGTAAATGTCAAAAGGTAAAATATTGTTTCCTCATTAATAAGTAAATTTTTTAATGAAATAATAAAATTCACATTTTATAATGCGTTTATTTGTTTGAAAGGATTTATTTAATCTAAATTAATTCTTCATAATTTTTTCAAATAAATTATTTTTTTCAATTAAATCAATATTTCAGACAAAATGTAAAAATAAAAATAGTAAAATATGCATAAGTAAAAACAAATTCTGAGTTTAAATTTTAACTAACTGTAAGTTAAAAAAGAACAAGCGAAGGTTTTTGAATGTAAATTTAACTTATTGCCAAACTAATTTTTCACGTGTTTACAGGATGGAAAACACGATACGCTTACTTAATTGACTAATACAGGCTGTTTCTGAATTTTAATACTTGAATTAAAAATAACAATTTTTATTATGTATGTTCAAGGTGTTAAAAATCCGAACAATTAATGCAAGCAGATAGAGAAACGCAGCGAAAGCATCTGACGCGTTCTTTCGCTGACTTTTGTTGAAAATTAAATCGTCATTTTTAAATGTTTAAATAAAATTTTGAATGATTTAACAATTCGAGGATTGTTTAATATACAGTTTTCGGAAAATGTTTGTCCGAATCGGTCATCGATTATTTTTATCACTTAGAGACACATCAATCTTCAAGGTTCGATAGAAAATTTAAACAAATTTAAAAATAAAATCCAGCAAATAGATAAATTGAATGAATTTAGTCCAAAAGGGCCTATCCAACAATGCAAATATTATTAGAAAGTCCTTTCGGAATAAATTCATTCGATTGTTTTAAAATAAGCGCTTTTCATACGGTCATCGGCATATTAGAGATCACATTTTTTCGCCTTTTCTTATCATATTTCAAATCGATTGCAAACAGGTGAATGCAAGGAGAAATGCTCATTTTTAAAAAATTCACATTTTACTCGTTTTTATTTTCAATTTATTTCGTTTCATTATTCTTTCAAATGTGGAATATATGCGGGCAAATAAACGTGCGATGATTTCAGCGTGAGTTATGGTTTAAAAAGTAATTCACGAGTTTGCTTGTTCAATGAGACTTCTATGCGATCTTTAAGTTCATCTAAACTCGCTGATTTGCTCGAGGCGTTCAAAAGTAAGATCAAGTGTTTATTGTAATGGTGGTATCGTTATTAATATTGCATGTTCATAAAATTGAGTTACATTTTGAATTTGAGTAGACGAGCGCTTAGCTGGCATCTCTCCGCCAGTTATCGAGACAAATATTCTCTTCAAAATTGTGTTAGTGAACTTTAAAATGTTAGAATTGAAAAGAATAACTCAAATTTAATGCACTCTTGTATTTTCTCGACTTTCAATTTTTTTTATTCAATTATAACGCTAAAATACTGAAAATGTCATCGTCATTTATCGTTTAAAATATTAAAAATACAAAAATTAGCAACAATTTTTTCCTAGCAGTTTTTTTCATCAGCAAAATTTTTGATTTAATGCACCGCTTTTACTGAAAAATATCGAACAGCAAGAAATTTAACTGTTTCGAAAGTCCCTATGGACCTAACATCAACTGTGAGCTATGTTTATCACGTTTTTTCACGATGATAGTTATTCATAAAACCTTCGTAAAACATTTAGAAACCTTTTAATATTGGATGAGTAAAAAACTGGCTGATTTTTGCAATTTCTGAATAAAAATTTTTATCGGTGTTTATTTTTAAGCATCGAATATTTGAAACTATTTAAACTATTTTTTATCTTTCCTCTGCAAAATTACTTGATAATAGTTCGCTTTTACAAAATGCACATTTTTGTGAGTGAATTTGGTATCTTTAAAAAACATAAAAACATATTTTTATATACAAAATAATTAGCAATGCTTTCGTTGTTTAGAAACTCAGTTATTTTTTAATTCTTCTCAATTAATATTATTTTTTCGATATTTTTTTGCAATAAAGCGAAAAAAGTTTAATTTAAAATAAACTTTGTAGATAAATTTGTTCGTAGATAAATGTAATTGGATATATTAATGACGAACAAGCAAGATCAAAAACTTCAAGGCTTTGATATCAAATTAAATATCAAATTGGCGATGCCAATGGTTGGTAAGGCTGATCTATGAGTGGTACGAGTATTTGCAATTACGAAACTAAAGGTTTTCGTCAGCTCAGTATTACATTAATAATTTGCTTTGAATTTCTTAAATGAATTTGCTTTTTTATTCGCAAACATTGACGTACAATGCAAAGTTGTTTTCAAATTGAATATTTAAATTGAACATTGAAGATTTAATTTGAATATTTCATAGAAAATAATTAAAAAACCTAATCGATCGTGAGCATTGCGAAATAGGAGATAAAATTCAAACCCTAACTGGATTTGGACAGGTTGAAATTTTGATAGAAACCAAGAGACATTAACCGTTTACATAAAACATAAAATTCTTGCAAAAGTAGTGTTTAAAAAACTATCGAGTAGAAATTGACAAAAATCATTTGTCACCTTGTTTTACTGATTAAATAAATCTCTTTTTCGATTTAATTCTTCACTTTTAACACTTAAATATACATTAAAAATTTTTAGGTAGAATATATCGATTAAATTACATCAACTTAATAAAAAATACCTTCTCTAGAACGGCCACCTCTTTATAACGGTCAAATTTTTTGGAACTATTGGTGTGCTTTGCAGAGAGGTTTTACTATATAATTTTCACGGTAAGTCAAAAACTGTTCAAGATTTTCTTATTCGTTTTACTGTCAAGTCATACTTATCTCAATTAAATTAACTTTAAGCTCACACATGAAAATTTATGTTAAAAACTTTCGATTTTTAAGTTAGACTTTGATCACATCAACTAAATAACACAAAAACATATAAAAAATGTTTCAAATTCGCTTTTTAATTAAAAAATTGTCTAAAGTAAATTTCATAAAGTAAATCACTTACCTATCAGTTATTATTTTTATTTTCTTACTTATTACCAAAATCAGTAAAAGAATTTTAAAATTTGTAAATTTATCAAAGAAATTTACTAGAAACAATCGTTTTTCGTGTTTGTGAGAAATGTGCGCATCTTTACCGTGTAAATCGACTTTGTATTGTTTTTAATGATTCGTTTTGTTTCGCAAATGTTATTAAACAATTGTGTGAAATTTCAATCATTTTAAATGAATAGTCGAAAGTCACTAACGAAAACTAGTGGACATTTTGAAAGAATCACCCTCTATAGAAAACAATTTTGCATTTTTTTCTCTTTATGAAACATAATTTTGTTATTCATCTTAAGCAAGAAGTTAAGCTTCTAGAATTTCAACCAAGTCTCAGCAAGACAAAAAACTGGTCTCTTTTCAACAGAGTAATTTTAAATTATTAGGTTTTTGCTTAGAATCTCATATCAAAATGACAAATTTAAGACTTACTAATGCATAATAATTGAATGAATTCATTCCAAAAGCGCCTATTCAAAAATGCATATTTCTTTAGAAAGGCCGTTTCGGAATAAATTCATTCAATTGTATACAAGAGCATCATTCATTTCATTCTCTTGAGATTGCTCTGAATATTACTTGTGGTTAATTTTTCTCGACTACTCCTGCCTATACATTCATTTCAAATAAAATCATTCATTTTACTCTTGAAAGAATACTTCACTGTGCTGCAAAAAGTCATAATTGATATTAAATTGTTGGTTCACATTAAAGAAAGTTGCGTCGTTTTTGCAACGCAGTGAAATGTGTTTTCAAAAGTTTAATAAAATTTTTCTTATTACGATAGTACCTTTTTAAGATATGAGTTCTTAAAAATTTCACTCATTGCCAGAATCTATTGTTAATCATCGAGCTGGAATTATGAAAGTAAATTGGTTAAATAATTCAAGTTTTACTTCCACATAAGGGAAACAAACTTTTTAAATTTTTTATTGTTGAAAAATTGGCATTATAGTTAATAATGGATCTTTGTAATCTTTTTGAGCTTTGGTTCCTTTCCTTGTTATAGTCATAACAATAAAATGGTTCAAAGCTTTAATTCCATCCTTTTTCAAATCAGATAATAACATTGAAACAATTTTTGATGAAAAAAGCTTTTTAATTAATTCTCTTTATCTTTCATTTTGCAGGAAACAGTGTTTACGAATTTCAATGCAAAAGCTTTCTCGTCGAAACACTATTTTGAGCAAGAAAAAAAACGACGAGAGCGATGCGAAAACTGTTTTGTTTAACCTTTGAAATTTGTACGCTTCACTATCATCTCTATTCAGGTGAAAGCGAGTAGATTTCTCAGTGGCTTTCATTTTCAGAGACTTGTGTTACTTCGCACAACTTTTTCGTTATTTTTACATCGAAAAGCAGTTCATCTTCTCTCGTTTGCAATATTTAATTTTTCGAAACACATGCAAATG
>NCKU01004991.1:0-10984 GCA_003675995.1 Dinothrombium tinctorium
GTACAAAAAATTTATCAAATTTTTATCCTGATTTTATGTTATTTGATTTCATGCGAAATCTCATTGAAAACTTCTCGCATCCAGATTTGAATACTCAAGTGAATGAACGTGAACAATTATTGATTATTTCAAAGCTTTTATTTGAATATAAAACTTTTCCAGCTCACTTTGATTTAAATAATCTTTCAAATCGAGTCGAGAAAAGCGCTAAAATTTTATATTTAAAAACTATTATGTTGCCCATAAGAGGCGAATTGAATGCAATTTTAAAAATCTTAAAGCTCGAATACGCGGAATCAAAATGCTGTGACATTTAAATTAAAAAATTTAATTTGTTTGAAGTTCTCACTTTTAATGAAAATACTTGAACTTCATTTAATTTAAAGTCACAAAGCCTATTTTTGTTAGCTTTTTGCAGATATTAAATTTTTAAAAAGTTTTCATATGTATAAAAGACTTGTCTGCTTTGAAGTACGCTCTTACTGAAAATGCGAAGTATAAGTACAAACATTGTCTGAATATTTGAATCTTGCGAACAAAAATAATTTTAATTACCACCTTTCAAAAAATTATTTGAATTGCACTTTTGACAGGCGTATAAGTGGTTGATAAATGAACAAGCTTTAGAACTTTTTTCCTTCTCAATAACCCTCTTATCGTAAGGAATTTAAGAGATGAATGAGTTTTCACGCTTCTAGTTTGTTTTAACTTTGCCTCTCAATTGTTGAGCAATCAGCTCGTATAGCCATTACATTCTCAAATCGTCGCTTTTCTTTCGTTCTTGGCACTTGTCTTTTGATTTAAACTCAACTCAAATTTTGATTGAATTCTATACTTGGAAACTAAAAGCTACTGATCAGCATAGTTTGATATACAGTAAAACCTCTCCTATCGGACATTTCTCTTGAGCGGTCACCTCTATTAACGGTCACTAAATAAACTACCCTCCTAAGTTAACTCAATTAAAAATACCCTCGATAATAGAACGGCCACTTCTTCATAACGAATAGATTTTTTGGAACCGTTTGTGTCCTTTGTTGGTAGTTTCACTGTAGTTGGTAGTTTAACATAATTCTTGCAAAAATTCCGAAAACAAAATATTTAAGATAAAAAATAAGTAGAAAGCTTTAAAAACAAAATTTGATTAGATTTTAATGTGAATATATATTGAGGCCGACACAAATCGAAAAAGAATAAAAAATTACTGCGAGTGAACTTTTATTCTTTTCTCTTTGCAGGAAAATCTCTATAACTAAGTACTCTGAAGCAAAAGTTTATGCTGCTAAAAGAAAGAAATGAAACATTAACAATTTAGATATAAATGTTTTAAGTAAATGAATTAAATTTTTGAAAGATTTTTTGGCTTAACGAATAATGTATTTTAATTGAAAGGTAAAGAATCTCAGAGTGTTTTTGACTCTTTATTTCTTGCCTATAATTTTGAGTAAAAATGATTGTTCCACACGCGATTCTCGAATGACTTGTTATTGATATCTTCTGTAATGAAAACATGTTAATTATATTCGATCGGCAAAAAAAATCGCCATTTGTAATTAATAAGATTTATAAAATTAGATATTTCATTTACTTCTTATGTATTTTTGCCACATAATCATTTTCGCATTAAACATCGTTAAAAAACATTAATTGCTTAATAGCATATAATTTCAACGCAATCTCTCGACTAAAATTTGTCTGATTTTCCTTTTAGCGTTCGTTAAAGAAAATATAAAAAATTTTATGTGAATCTTTGAAGTTTGATTTCAACTATTTCTCTAGGTAAAAATTTAAGCAAAGCAAAAAAGATCAAACGCGTTTTATTTACAACGTATGCGAGAACGCAGTAATTTGCGCTTTTTTGCATGGTCAGTCGCTGTACCTTAACTCTTATAATCGAATTTAGGCTAATTTATTCTATTCGATTATTAAAACAATTGCTTCACTTCAGTTTACATATTAATAATTATTTAATTTTAATATTAGTTTTGTGTTACTTTGAAAAAAGGAAAACTTAAATTAATTTTACACGACAAAAGCTATTGAAAATTTTTTTCAAGAGGTTTACCAACTTTTTAAATGTCAAAAAGCCAAACGACTTGCCTGTTTCGCTTACACCTAAGCGCTATGATGTATTGACTCTTTGACTGATTGTTGTTTGTTAGTATTAAGGTAAAATATTGGTTTCTAAGCGTAACATTGCGTATGATAGTATTTGCAATTTAATTTTTATCTTTTTTGAGCGATTTTCCTTGTTGACGCGTGTTCATTAAGAATTTCAATCTTTTGGAATTTTGTTTCATTTTTAAAAAGCTCGAAACTTCTGTAAACATGAAAAAAAGATTATTTTTTAGAACATTTATCATTGAAAAATCGCACTATCCATGCGCTCTAAAGCAAGCGAATGATGCAAAGTAACTGTTTGAGGTTTCGATTTCGAATTGCGTTTTCATAGCAAATAGCTTGCAATAACAACCATAATATTCACTGTCCATAGAAAAGTTTGCTGTTTAGTAGTGGTTTCTCTCGACAAGAATCATTTCGCTCGCTTCTTCTAGTTTGTTTCGTTTCTTCTTTGTTTTGTTTCACGGTTTCTCAACTAAGTGAAAGTGAACAAATGTTGCATGCAAATTGGATGGAAGAGAGGCAAATGAATGCAGCGCGATTCGGCAGGTTGCAATAAGCTGGCGAATGAAATGCAATGCTTTGATGCAAGCATTTAATGTCGATGCATCGAATGACGTTTTACTCCCTGAATGCGAATGAGATTAACACTTTGCTCGATTCTCTGTTATACTTTATTTTCGAGTGACAACGATCAGCGAAAGTATTTGAGGAAAACCAATTTTGCACGGGTCGCTTAGGTATATTCCCATCTTTGTATATTCATTCTTTTGTTTTACTTAAAAAGCAAATAAAAAAATATGCGATGTTCGCTTCACCGATTTGTGTTCGAATTTAATTTTGTTTAAAGGAAATGAGTTTACGGAAAATGCTTCTCGTCGAGTTACGCTTTGTTTTGACTCGTTTTGCGCTTTGCGAAAAATTCATAATCACTGAATAATACCTACTTTTAATAAAAAACTTGAATGTTTTTCATCGCTGCTTTCATGCGATGACTCGCCTCATTGAGTATAGGCGTAAGTATTTTCGACTCGAATTTTCCCCTTTATTGAGAACTGCATCATCTCGAATGTGTGGGCACTCATTATTCGCGAAGAGATGCGACAACAACTAGAAGTGCTTTACTTCAACATTCAGCTTCAACATACCATTATGCAAATTCGCTGCAAACGAACGTTTGATCACAAAACTAGGAATCACCTTGAATTGTTAAAGTTGATAGTGAAGACTTGTTACCCTTCGTCTTTTCATCTTCGCCTTTCGCTAATTGCTACGACCTCCAAGCTGCACTCACTTTTTAGGTTCGATTTCGTGATGAGTAATTAATTTGTTCTTTCGAATTCATTTTTCTTCTGTCAGCGCTGTTTAACGGTATTCATTCGATATAAAGAGATTAAAGTCGATTTGTTCTTTTCTAGTGATTTTGCTTTGATGCGTAAATTTGTAATTTTAAATATTTCTGTTTTTTATGTCAATATCTAACATCTATTAATCAAGCCATGAATTCAATGGACTAATTTAAATTCTTGACTTTTGTAGAAAATGGCGGATAGTGAGATACTTACGGATGGCAATCAAATAAAAGTCAAAATGATCAAAAGCGATACGAATAATGTACAATTGATGCCAATCATGCCGATTGATCAAACTGACTTTCCCGAAGATGCGACGTATATTGAAAATGAAATCGAGTTAAATCGGCAATTAAATGTATCGCGTCAAGCCTATAATTTACCAAAATTTAATGAACAATTTGTTGTCACAAGTCGAGAGAAGCGCGACCCTTGCGACGTTGGAAGCCGAGCTATGGAGAAAGTTAAATCATGTTGCACTCTATCGGGGCTAAAGATGCAAATGATCACTCTATTTCCAATCATTAAGTGGCTCTCAAATTATGACTGCAAAAAGGATTTCATAGCCGATACGATCGCTGGCATAACGATCGCTATATTTCAAGTGCCGCAAAGCATGGGTTATTGTTTCATTGCTCAGGTACCGCCCGTACACGGTTTGTACACAAGTTTTTTCCCGGCGCTTATCTACGCTTTAATGGGCACATCGAGGCACTGTGCCGTCGGTAAGTATCAAACTAATCATTTTCCCTCTAAACAATCATCGAACGTTAATTTTGCAATTGAAAATCATTGACATTGCAAACAATCGCGCACTTTAAATCAACGCAAATTAGCTTTTCTGTTTTCGCTTGTAATTTAATACAAAAAATTTAAATCAAAATTTAGAATCTGATACGCCTCGAAACATTTGCCAAAAAGAATTTAATAGACGACAAAACAACAATTTTCAAGTTAAATTAAATTCAATTGAAGTCAGAGACTGGCACTGTTTCAGCCAAAATCTTCATTCACGATAAAAATGAGAAAATTCATTTAAAATTTTACGTAAATGTTGTTTACGAAAAAAGGTTATTGACAATTCACCTAATCACATTATAGGCACCTTCGCTGTTGTTTCGCTGATGACAGGAACTTTGGTCACTCAGGTGAACGATGAACGAAAGATGCGATCTCAAGAAGCGGTCTCTCCAATCGATATTGCAATGACCGTCTCGTTCTTAATCGGTGTTTACCAACTAATTTGCGGCATTTTAAGGCTGGGCTTTGTCAGCGTGTACATGTCTGAACAATTAATTTCAGGATTCACAACAGCGGCATCATTTTATGTGTTTACATCACAAGTGCCTTATTTGCTTGGTCTCAAACTAGAACATCATGCCTCGGGACCCCTCTCGTTGATCAATTCGTACATCGAGTTCTTTAAACATGCATCTAAAGTTCATTTCACCACAATGGGCATTTCACTCGCTTGCTGCATTGCATTGATCTTCGTTAAACTTTATGTGAATAGTCTGATTCAAAAGCGAATCGGTCTCAATATTCCATTTCCGATTGAGCTGTTACTAGTTGTCATTGGAACGGTTTGTTCGAATCTGTTGGATTTGGAAAAAAAATGGGGCATCAAAGTTGTTGGAACGATATCGAGGGGCCTGAAAGAGCCCTCGCTTCCGAAATGGAGTTTGTTTCGAGACGTTGCATTAAAAAGCATCCCATTGGCTATTGTTGCATACACTTTAACCATCTCTGTAGGAAAGATCTTCGCAAATCGCCACAAGTATACGATTGATTCGAACCAGGAGCTGATTGCTCTTGGATCGACGAACATCGTCAGCTCATTTTTCACATGCATTCCATCAGCAGCTTCATTATCGCGAAGTGCTGTTCAGGAAGGAGCAGGCGGAAGAACTCAACTTGTCAGTCTTGTAAATTGCATTGGAATAGCATTTGTGATATTCTTCGCCGGTCCGCTTCTGCAGGAACTTCCCAGTTGTATTTTAGCTTCTATCATCGCTGTTGCTTTAAAATCATTGTTAAGTCAAGTTCGAGACTTTGGTAAATATTGGCAAGTGTCGAAAATTGATGGTTCAATTTGGTTGATCACATTTTTTGCAGTCATATTTTTAGACGTTGACATTGGTCTTTACGTTGGACTTTGCTATTCATTGATTACTTTGATATACAAATCACAAAGACCGAAAATGTACTTGTTAGGATCTGTGAATAAATCCGATGTTTTCGTTCCGCTGAAGAAATATGCGGTGGCAGAAGAGCTACCGAACATAAAAATCTACCAATTTTGTGGTCCTCTGCATTTCGCAAACACTGAATATTTCAGAGAAGGCTTGCGGCGTAAAACCGGCGTTTGTGTCAAGTAAGTTTACCAGGAGGAGAGTCTAACAAGGAGAAATTTTATCTTTGATTGCGGTTTTACAGATCAGTGATTGAAATGCGCGAAAAGCAGCAAAAGCAGAGAAGAAAGCAAGAAAGAAATATGGAAAAGAAGCGAGAGCAAATGAACAATGGAGAGTTGAGAAAACGAACCGTTACTATTCAACTTTCGGGCGAGTCGTCCGATTCAGAGAGTAAAGATTTCAACATCACGCTTCCCACTCATATAATCATTGATTGCTCCATGTTTTCGTACATCGATGCTGCTGGAATTGGTCAACTGAAAGCAACTGTTCAAGAATATGAATATATCGGCATCAAAACATACCTTGCCTCAGTTGCTACTCATGTCGATAAAATGTTAAGGAAGGACAATTTTTACACAGACGTTCCTCCTCATCATGTGTATATAACGTTAATCGACGCTATTCATCACGCTCTTGATGACCAAAAAGCATTGGAAGGTAAATCCGATTCGATGACAACTGTGCCGCAGGAAGATGAAGCACTTACTGAGCTCTATGAAGAAGGCGGACTTGTCGACCAAAGCAATGATAGGAAATCAGATAACGTTTCATTTTGAATCAGTTTTTCAATCACTTGAAATTTATTTGTTTGAAAACCACGAACCATTTTATTATTATTGCTATTTATCTTAATCCTATTGTATTTGTTGATATTTTATTAATCGCTCTGCAAGGAAATGCATGTGAAGAGAAAATGTAAATGAGAAACATAAGAATAATTTGCATTAATATAGTTTAAAAAATTTTGATGTTAATAAAAATTGTATTTTCTTGAAACTAATTAGTAAAGCTTATTTAGCCTTATAACACATATACCATAGACTTTTAGATTTATAGACATTTGCACTTTTATGACTATTTTGTTTCGCTCAATTTCGATTCTGGAAAATGTAGTAAAACTTATTAAATATATTCAATAATGAGTAAATTTTCTCGTTTTTTTTTGTATTTTTACTATGCTAAATCAGCTTAAAAATTGTTATTTTTGCGAATCAAATTCAAGTATTATCAAGCGCCCCTCAAGAATCCAAATTTGTTTTAAACCATTATCGTTAGAGAGAATTTCAACAAGATTTTTGAGTAATTTAAAAAGCATTCCATAAATAGAAAACATTTAAAAGTTTAGCAATAAAACGATGATTTTCGAAATGTTTTTTAAGTTGCATCAATAAAACGTCTACCATTTTTGAAAATAAGGGAGGGCAAAGTTTCGGCCCTTAACCCAAGCCTATCAGATAACGCTTTGATTTCGAATTTTAAAATTTTTTAACAGATAGTCGGCTTTGATCATTAAAGTTTTGCAAATTTTCAATAAATTGATGAGAAAAGTTAAGCTTAAATTGTTTGCCACAATCACAATAAAATTTTCAAATGCAAGCAAATTCAGAATTAGAAAATTTATCTTTGAAATTATTTAATTACGGAATTACGGTTTTAATAATTTGAAATGTTAATGACCTTTTCATTCAAACTTTTATTTTCTCCTCCATAAATAAATAAATTAGGTTTTGACTAACGGATTTTGTGACTTGTAAATTTTTTATCAAAATTAATAAAAAAATTTATTTTGTTCATGACATTTATTTTCAGATTAACTTCTATTAAAATTTATTATTTTCGCTTGTTTTGAGATGACTGAACTAAACTATTAGTAGTGGTTATTATATGAAGTGATCAATCAAATAATACACTGTACTTGAAGTACAGACTGTATTTAAAATTCTTTTTGCAGGTTTTTCACTTTTAAATTCAAAGTTATACACTATCTTAAAACATGTCCAAACTGAAGTATTATAGCGGTCTCGCGCTTGCAGTGGTGATCATTTCAAGATCATCTCAGTCGCAAACTTAGCCTCCACTTTCACCCTCTCATAATTCATGTTTTCGTCAAAAAGTATTTTTCGACAGCGATAAATGATAAACACGCAAATAATTCCTTAACTTACCATTGATGAAGTCGAAAAAACGATGAGATTGAATAAAAAGCTTGATGTTTGCTCAGAACCGTCGTTTAACAAACAAACGATAATTCGTGAACTATTTTTACTAAACAAAACAAGTCACACTGAAATCACTTATTTGCACATTAATTCCACATTTGTAAAGTGAGTTTTGAAAAAATATTTGTGAATTTTTATAAACAAATTGAACTTTTCACTTTGAATTGAAATTCAACTGTTTGCAATCGCTTTTAAATGTGATAAGAAAGCACGAAAAACTGTGTTCAATTTGTTGATCAACGTTCGAACGGCGAGCAAACAATATGCATAAAGGCAATACATTTTCTGAAACAATAATGAATCTGTTGAATTAAGGTTGCTCACTTTCCAACGAATATAAAGGTTAGAATAATGTTGAAGTGTTTATTTTTACTTCCGACATTTTTAAAAATTATTTAAGAGTTCTTTCTCACTTCTTTTTTGTTTTACTAACACAAAAGCAATTTAATTAACTTGTAATGAAATCATAGCATGAAAAAATTGAAAAACTATTCTTCACTCACTTAAACACACATTTTGCTATTCACTTTCATTCGAATATACTGAAACCTGTTTGTTTAAACAGGTTTAATTGATAACTATGCTTGATTTTACTTTTAAATGCTTTTAATTTTGTCCCGAACCCTGGTTAAAATTGATACATTTCTTAGTGATAAGATATTAAATAATCGATCCGGGACAAACATTTTTCCGAAATTGTATGGTTATGATAATTAACTTTTTGTACTTATTATACAAATCTTAATCAGATAATCTCTTTTATAAAAATATATCTAATCTTTTTTATAAAAAAGAAATTTAAGAACCAAAAAAGTTTAGCAGCCAGCTCAGCATCGTTTTTCCATTTTTTACATTATAACATGAAAAAGTTTCTGATTTTGCGCATTCATAAAACTTTTTAATCACAAACATTTCACTACGCAGTCGTAACGAATCTGATAAAGGTTTCAGCGTCAGTACATTTCTCCCTCAGCAGTAAATTGCGTTTTCATCCATATTTGTTTGTTAATCGTTAATAAATGTTTGAACATGAATTAACTAATATCATCAATTGAAGCAACGCATGTAATACATGTAAGGTTAAAATATCGTCTCAAATCTCTTAATATCAACTTATTTTGTTTCAGCATCACTATTTTAGTATTTTGAGATTTAAACGAAGAACGACAAAATGTCGCAGCCTCCACCCCCTCCGCCAGGAATACTACCAAACTCTGCAAACTTCCAGTACCCATCGCCACCTGCTCCAGTGCCAGTGAATGCCTCTCCCGGAATTCAATCACATATGGCTGTGCTACCGCACCCCGGTTTGCAATATTTAACACAGTTGGATCAATTGTTGATCCATCAACTACTGGAAAGGTTCGAAATAATGAGCGGCTGGGAAACAGAAAATCGTTATATTATAAAAAATACATTGGGACAACAGATTTATTTCGCTGCTGAGCAAAGCGATTCTTTCAGCAGAGCAATTGCAGGTTCTCATCGCGACTTCACGATGAAAATCTTGGACAATTATAATCAAGAAGTTATTAATATTTACCGACCAGCTGCTTTTTTTATTCAGTCTGATCCAATTCGAGTGTTTGTTCCTCCAGGACATATTCTTGGTTATATCACACAAGAATTTAACCTCGCGCCTACATTTAACATACATAATCCCAGAATGGAAATTGTACTGCGAATTGAAGCACCACTTTTGAGTCTAAATTTCAGTGGAGATGTTCACTACAATATTCTAGGTGGCAATCATGTTAAAATTGGTAGAATAACCAAACAGTGGAGTGGTTATGTGCAAGAGATGTTTACCGATGCTGATAACTTTTCACTTACTTTTCCAATCGATCTTGATGTTAGTTATAAAGCAATTTTGTTGGCTGCCGTGTTTTTAATTGATTTTAGCTATCACGAAAACAACCATCGAAAGAAAAAAAGAGTCCACCCTGCAATGATTCAACAAACTGGCTGTTCTCTTATGTAGCTCAAATCTCAAGAGCCTAAAATTTTGATTATTTCAATATTTTTGAAAAGATTTCCGCTCTTTTAATTTTTTTGAAACAATTGTCAACAAATTATATTGAAGGTGTCGCAATTGAATAGCCTCTGTGAAAATGAGCATTTAAAAGCTTTATCTTATTGAAAATATTCATCTGAAAGGAAGTTGAATATTGCAAAAATTTTATACCTCCTTTTAACTTGATAATTTATCAAAACCTTTTTAAGTTCTTTTTAAGCCATTGTCAACAAGCTTAAATTAACATTTAGAGTGTGAACTCAAGTTTTCGCTTGACTAAATAGGCAATGAATTATCCACAAATGAAAAAATATTGGATTTCACATACAATCAAATACGAAAATTTAAAAAAAAAACTAAAAAGCAATATTATATTGCTAATTTTACACTTTCTTTACAATCAACTTATGAACTGTATAACTTCTTTAAAACTACGATAAGCATTGCAATCACAACTTGTTAAAATTGTTATTTTTAACTTAAAATTTGTTCATATTTTAATCATTTTTTACAATTTTTAATGTTTGAAAAACAATTTCAATTTGATTCGGTTTTTAAAATTAAAAATTTAAAAATTTCAAATTCTTATTCAAAATAATTAAATAAGATTAAAATTTGTTTTAAATTTAGATTTAAAATTGTAAAAAATGTTAAAATTAATAATAATGTTGATAACTTTAATATTAAAAATTAATTCAATATATAATTTTAATACTTTTTGACGAGAACATAAATAATGAGTGAGTGAAAGTGGGGGCTAAGTTTGCGACGGAACTCATCTTGAAATAATCACCACTGCACGCGCGAGACCGCAATGATACTTTGTGCAAGTTCAGTTTGGATGTGTTTTAAACAACATTAAAAGCGATGCGTGTTAAAAATGCAAATAAATTCTTAACTTACCATTGATGACATCGAAAAAAGAACGATGAGATTGAATGAAAAGGCTTGATGTTTGCTCAGAACCGTCGTTTAACAAACAAACGATAATTCGTGAACCATTTTTACAAAACAAGTCACGCTGAAATACTTATTATTTGCACATTAATTCCACATTTGTAATGGGAGTTTTGAAAAAAT
>NCKU01004992.1:0-10983 GCA_003675995.1 Dinothrombium tinctorium
AATATATTTTTTCACAAAAAATATATTAAATATATATTTTTTATATTTCTGCAATATATTTTCTGTTACTTGGGTTGTAGATCATTTAGCTTGTTTTAATCATTTTTATTGAAACCATATGCCTCAAATCGTTTTTTTATGATTAAGTCATTTGAGAATTTTCGAGCTTTTAAGCGTTTGAAAGGTGGGTGTACTAACTTTAGAATACAATAAAAGAGATTTTCACTTTCGCTATTCATGTTAATAGCTTTTATCGAAATCATTAAATTGACAAATGGAATTCATTGACATGAAAGTAAATTTATTGTTCGTGATTTTTTGATAAAAGCTTGTTAATCGCTTTTCAAACCAAAAATTTTCGCTTTTAATGATCGCATAAGATTTTCAAATACTTCGTTTCATAATTTTTTAAATCATTTCTCGATTAGTTTTTGAAATGTTGCACAAATCGTGTTCTTTACAATTATTGTATCATTTAAGTTTTCAAAGCAATGCATTCATTCTTTGGTTAATTCTTATTCCTGGTTTAATCATTTGAGAAATGATTAGAGTGTGCAGAGCAGATATTTGGTTCATGCTTGGGTACCATTCAATCTTAGTTTTTGTGTAAAATATTCGCAAATCTAATCTTTTATATCAGAATTAAATTCAACTATTAATTAAAAAAGTCATAGCGAAACGTAATTATCTAAATGTATTTTTAAATGTTTTGCTTTTGTTTGTTATTTAAAAAGTCAAATAATTTGGTATTTGTGAGCTTCTCATATGAGAAAAATTTGTCATTTTGCAGCAATAGTCTGAAATTACTATGTTCGTAGAACGAGAAACTCGATCAAAATAACAGGAAACTAAATACAGTCAAACCTCATTTTTATGGACAAAAATTTCGTATTTTCTATTGCTAATTATTCGTTTTAATGAATAATTTTTATGCAAAAAATGGTTCATAAAACGAGGTTCTACTGTAATGGGAAAAATGTGCCACTAAAACAATTCTTACGGAGATTTGAGTAGTATGTTCAATAAAAAACAATTTTTTTGACGGAAATAAGGTGAGTAACATGAATGGTTTGGTTCGAAACACAGAGTGTAATTTATTTATTAATTCAGTTGAATTTTGAGGGTAAAAACCTGTGAAAATCTCTTGAAACAAGTAAATAAGAGAATAAGAGTATTACTTGAGAGAATAATCTAAGGAATTTCAAAACTCAACAAGCAAAAATTGAGAGAAGCAAAAAATTTCTAAATATAAGAAATTTTAAATTAAGAAAAATATTTCAATGTGAATACCTTTTTCATTCATTTGAACATTGCATACGACTTAAGTAATTTAATAAAATATTTCTTTCTCACAAGCTGCAAGCAAAAATCAAATACAAAATTCTGATTAAATAAAGCTTCTCAGAATAATAATTTGCCAAATGAACAAAATTATGCAAATATTCGTACATTTAACTTTAAATTGAGAACAGTAGATAAATATTGATTGATATCAGTTTAAGTTTTCATTTTGAAATGTGAATTTTGTTTATAGTTTACCTTGCTAGTTTTGAAAAAAATCGCTATTATGATTATAAATATTCTACAAACAAGACAGTTTTAAATGACTTTGAATGTAATTTTTATATTTCAAAGAAGATGTTAAATCGACTCGACGTAGTTTCAGAACGATTCAATAATTTCAAATTGAAATCTTGATAAGAAAACAACTTTTGAGAATAATAAAACCAAATTTCAGTCGTTTCACTTGAAAAGTCACAGAATTTTCGAAATCGACCAAAAAAGTTTCTTTTTTGTCAGTTAGTCTTAAATACGTATTCACACAGTGAAGCTCGAAATGATATTATGCTACTAGTGTTATGATTGTGGTTGATAAGTTAAAAATTTATTCGATGACAAGCAATAGTTCGCTTTTTGAGGAAAACGTTTTGAAACATTTTCTCATCGTCTTATTCGTAAGAAGGCACATACAACAATTTGTTTTCATTAAAATTTCAACTCTGAGGTGGTCCTTTTTTGGATCAACATTCACGAAAAATGTATTTTCTTTGTGAGTGAAAGAAAGAAGAAGAAGAAAAATTTACGAAAGTGATTCAAATAGGAGAAAGAAAAATGATTGATGACATGTCGTAAGTAATTACGCTTATTTCTTATGTACTTCGTATTTAAAATAAATATGTAACGATTAAGAAGATAGCAGCGATGCAAACGCGCTATGCCTCGAAATTTATGCGTACGACTGCGAGCAATTTTATTTTATGACAAATTTGATTTTTTGTGAATTTATTTTTTTGACTCGCAAATAATTTTTCGCGATTAAAGCAGAATTTCGGAAATTGTTTTGAATTTTAAAAGCAGAAACAGCCGATTCGAACGCGAAAATTAACAATTTTTACAAATGCAGCAATTCGTTTAGATTAAAAAGCCCACATGCACTAGAAAAACTCATAAAATCGAAGGAGAGAGAGAAAAGAGAGATCGAGAGAGAGAAGACAGTGAAAGCTAGACGAAAAGAGCGAGAAAGAAATCTCCGAATACGAAGCGCCGCCCGCCCCTTTTCGCATTGTTCAATTTTTGCAATGCGTTCATTTCGGCGAAAAGGGGCAAAAAACGGTGCTCACATTTTTTCGCGTGTAGCCCATTGGCGAAGAAGCGTCGTCTTTTTACGAAAATTTCAGCTAAGATCACAACGCGCTGCGACTTTAATACGCGATTAAAGTTAGCGCTTAACTTTCCAACTTAATTACTTTTGATTCTCCAACTTTTTCGTGTGCGTGTGTGTATGTGTGCAGTGTGCAGTGCGAAGTGCTTGAAATCTAAAGTTTTCACTCTATATTTTGCGTTCGTAAATCATCGAATGTAAATTCAAATATTTCGAATTTCATCGATTAATTGTGCTTAATTCGTACTAAAGCAACTGCTATCTGCGAATTTTTTGTTTACTTCGACAAAAAACAAACTTTTATCTGCTTGTCTTTTTAAATAATTCAATGAAAATTGTGTTTTCCATCATCGAATTCGTCAAACAACGTTTAGAACATAAATTTTTTGCGTCTCCAAAATTCTCTGCCATTCAAAAAGTTTGTGCGTAAAAGCTTTAAAAGCATTTTCAAGTTTTCATGTTTACTTCATTTATTATAGTGTTAAAACTTTTTTTAAAAGTTCGCAACTATTGCCAAATGAAATTTTTGCTCGGTTTCGAAAATGAATTAAACAAAACTTTTCGTCTAATTACTCGTCGTAATTCATTGTGTGACACACGCCGATATTGACTGAGTGCATTGGTGTGAACATAGTAACGCTATACGACGAAATTAATATTTTCACACACTCATTCTTCGCTACTGTGCGCAATTAATGTTGAATACTAACGAAGTGAATTTAGGTTCACAAAAACGAAGCAATTGAGGGAAAGAAGAGAAGAGACGAGAGAGAAGAGAGAAAAAACTATTTTTTCAATTTTTCTAGTAATCTCGACAGTGTTTAAATCGTCATTTACGAAAAAATCCTATTGTTCCTTATAAATTACACACACGAAACGTATATAAATGAGAGAAACTTTTGTTTCAACGCTAACTTATCAATGCGATTGATAAAAACGTAATTTTTTTAATTTTTTATTTAATCTCCGTTATATGCGAAGAAGAAAAAACAAAGTGAATTGTGGTTTCGCTCACAGGGAAAAAAACTCTTCGCTCTGTGTGCGAGTTGTGTGTGTATTTTGGAAACAAGAACATAGAGAAAAGTGTGTGTGCAAAAATAAGAAAAATTATCGCCGCCACATGAAAAAATAATAATTGAAAAGATAATTTACGTTTAAAAAACACGCAGATTTTTCGTTTTTCATTTTCTTTACCTCAAATGTGTGTTATTTTGCTTCTCGACAAAGTGAAATTATTTTCTCGCCGATTGCTTTCTTCGCAGTGCGCGTGTTTTTTCTCACCGCTAAAACTATGTTATCGCTTCTCGATTGTGTGAAACACTCGAGCACGTGTTACGCGCGATTTATTTTCACAGCTTAAAAAGTTTTGTGCTGTTAGTCGTGTGCTATTTTTTTGCGAAGAATTGGCTTTTTGAATTTGTATCGAATCAATAAAAAATGGACATCGTTTAAGGAGTTCACTTCGCACGTTTCTGTGTTATTTTTTCATCGTCGCTTTTGCCGAGAAGAAAAAAATCGTTTTCACGAAAAGCTCATCAATTTTTAAAATCTTAATATTTTTCGAATTCAGTGAACGTAAAATATAATAATGCAAAAATTAAAACGAAGACCAGTGATTACAGCGTTCGGCGCTTTGTTACTAAAATTAATATTTATTTGGACACTAATCATAGGCGTTAACGTTGAAGCCATCAAATGGTTGTAAGTACTTATATCCTGCGTGCGTTTATTGAATTTTAGTACATTAACTTTTCAGAACTTTACTTAATGTAAAAGGATTTAAAATTTTACTTTGTTTTTCTCTGGCGATTTGACGCATTCTGTTTCTAATCAACGAACTTTTTTCATTTAATTGAACTTCGCAATTCGAACAATACTCGCAGAAATTATAATTTCTTACGCACATGAATTATGTATGAAACATGCTCATGATCGAAAACAGTTTTCTAGCCTGGCAAAAATCTTTCGCTTGCGATCATTTTCCACTTTATTGCTGATTCTTGTCATTTTCGCAACGATTAAATTTGGGTGCCACACATTGAAAACACATGCATATGTGATAAATTACGCTTATGGTCATTATTCACTTTAATGATCAAAGAGCCATTGTGTTTTTGCTTTGCGCGTTGCATTCATCGCGAAATAATAGAAACTTTCTTGAAAATGTTCTACTTTTCGGTCTCGTCGTCGATTGAAACAACAAGGCGTGAAAAAAAAATTCTGCGCAAACGAGCAAAAGAGAAACTTTCCTCTACTCATTGATTGGTGCGATGTCTTGATACATCTTTTCGCAGATTTATTTCTCACATTTTCGGATCTTTGCTTTCTAATCGCTTCCTTTCTTTCTCTCGTCTTCTATCCCTTCTAAAATGTATTCATTCATTTATTTCGATCGTTTCGCTCACTCTCTCTATTCTCTATGCTCTTGCTTCTCTCGATTTTTTAGCTTCGCTCCGCTTTTCAACACATCGCTACCATTAATATTCGCTTATAGTTAACAACAGATTGTTGCAGTGAAGTCAAAAAATTTCGATTTAATAGCTGAATTTTTTTATATCATTCGGTGCGTTTTCTTTCAACACTCACTCACTTCATATGAAATATTTTAAAACAAAAGCGAGAGCAAAGAAAAAAGTTTTGCGAACTTTTCGCAAACTCATCGAAGAAAAGTGTAAACTTTTAAGTTATCATTTATGAATTTAGCTGCTATTTTAAAAACATTTCACTTAAAAATTACGAAAACTTTTTTAGAAATACAAAGAAAAAGTTTGAGAAAGCGATGCGTTAAAAAAAGAGGTGAATTCGTAAATGAGAGAAGAAAGAGGAGCAAAGAGGAGAATAAGTTAGTGACGATGAATATTTAGAAAAAGATGAGAAGTGAAATAGCGCAGAAACGTTACGATTGTTTTGGCTTGTTCTTTAAAAAAGCAAGAAGCAAATATGTTTTTGCGCAATGTTACTTATTTTCATTTGAATTATTTCAACTTCGAGTCGACGTTTTAACATTGAGCACTGAAATATGAAAGTATGAGTTGTCTTTATTTATAAAAACGAGTAAATGATATGATGCGATAAATTGTTTTACAGATTTAGGCAGAAAAAAACGTTCTAATCGCAAATGCGACTACTCAAAAAAACTTTCAACAGTTTTTACTGAGTTTAAATTTGTTTATTGCGCTCTCCTCCTCATCTTTATTTCTTTCTCCACTTCTCTTCTCTCCAAATGTATGCGATAGTGCAAACATAGTAAAAGAGAAATGCATAAATACTCTAGTTGAAAAAAGTCGGCAAAACACAGTACGACCGTGTTATAAACATTACCTCACATGTTATACAGTTAATGTTGTTTGAAACTTAAAGCAAAATCAAAGTTAAATATTATTTAACTAAAGTTGCGTAAAAACAAAAATTAAAAAAGAAAAAAACGGAAATTTGGCCTTTAGCTTGCGAATTGCTGCGTTTCATTCTTTCTTTCTCACAACAAACCAAAAAGCGGCTTCATCGCTCAAAGAAAGAGGCAGAGGAAAAAACACCGCCGTCGTGCACACAATAATTGCACTGCACTTTTTCGGTGTGGCGAGCGCCTTTCGCAAAAATACATGCATAATACACCCACAAAATTAACGGGTCCGCGGCAAGGTGTAATTGAGAGATGCAATTTTCGCAGTTTTCTGTTGTTGGGACACTTGATTTCTAACGCCTGCTCGCGAATTTTTCTTTCCTCACGTATCCGCTCTTGGCGCAAAGAAAGCACCGCTTCGACTAATAATTTTTCGCTAGAGTGTTAATTAATATAATTTATTATTATTATTATCAGCGAACATTGTGTTCAAAGTATAGAACCCAACGTGAAGATAATTTTTCTTTTTCTAAAACTTTGAGCACGTAAAAATTCTAAAAGATGAAGCGAAGATTTCACTTACGCCTCTCACTCGGCAACAACGAATTTCCGAAGAAAAATGACTTGGGTGCACCGAGTGTTTCACTTTAAAAAGGATATTGTTAACTTTTCGTCAAAATATTTTTCGCACTAACTAAACCCTTTGCTCGTTTAAGGGGCTGGTTCAATTCTTTTTTCGCTTCGTATCATACAAAAAAATTTTAAGTCGATAAACAAAGAAGCAAAATTTTCGAAAAGTCTAAAAAGCAACTAGTTTTACACTCGAAGAATGTTGCAAAAAAGTAAATTAAAAAATCTTTTATAATTTATTAATTTTTAATTAAAATAATGTTTTCAATTCAAATAATCGTTTGTCGATTTTCGAAGTAAACGACAATTTTTTTCAATCGGCTTCTTTCAAACATTTACTTAAAATCTCACAATTTAGAAAACTTTGTTACCACAAGAACGAACATTTATATAAAGAACGAGCGAGAGAAAAATAATTGCTTCTTTGTGCTGTCAAAAGTGTTTTAAGAATGTATTCGTGAGTTAAGGCGAGTAATAATAATAATACGAAGAAATTTCCACCTCATAGTCAAATAGAAAATTCTCATTATTTAGTGGTTTTAAAAGCGATCGAAAAATGGTTTTAATTTCAAATATTTTTCGCTAGCGCATAATTTATCAAATACAACACATTAGGTTAAGTTCCAATGATGCGATTCGTTTTCTTTTTAATTTTGTTTTTCATGTGGTCAGAGAGAAAGAAAATATGAATTTTTATTTTCTTCGCCAGACAAGAGGAAGTGATAAAAGTTGAATTGCTCATGAATTATTTCGCCTTTTTAATTTCGAAAAAACGAATCACTTAAAAGAAAATAACAAAAATCAAAATCAAGTTTAAACATCGTTAATTATTTGTTTACTCCGACTGCTACAAAAGATTTATTTCTCAAAATATCAAAAGGTTTTCAAATTGAATGAATAACTTTCATCAACATCTTAGCTTAATGAATCCCTAGATAAGTTAAATTAAATTATCGTTTTTATCAGAATTGTTTGAAATTTAAAAATAAAAACGCTTGAAAATCAGCTCTGAATGAATAAATGATTTTAAAATTTATTTTTATCATCTAGCAAACTTCTTAATCGAATAAATTTTGTTCTAATTATGTTCAGGATCTTTGTGAGTAAAAAATGAAAGCAAAGCAAAAGATAAAGCCATAGAAAGTGAGCAGAGGAGCAGCAAAACGGAAAATCTGAACACACGAAAGTCATGTGAAACTATTTAGAACTGTTTGTACTCGTAACGAAACATTAGCGGCAAGATCCATAAAGTTGTATATTTAATTTTTGTAATGTAACGGAAATCTGAAAATCGCGTGCAGACAAAACGCATTCGGTTATTTCTGCGCTCGTATTAGCGTGAAAACAAAATGAGAAGAAAATATCGTCTGTCTCAGATCGTATTTGTGTTCGCTAAAATTAAATGCGTGCGGTATTTATGCGAATTTAGCAAAGAAAGAGAGCGAAGAACGAAAGGCGAACAAAGAGAATGCAGAAAAAATTGTCAGGCAAAGGAAGCACTAAAAATCGATACCGTGTAATACAATACGTTTCTTCAGTGTAAAAGTATACTTGACCACACTGACGCTGGTCACTCAGGTGGTGCGATCACTTTTGAACTCTGTTTATTGCGTTCTTTGTTTGAGTGAGAGCGTAAAATAAACTCGAAAGCTTTTGTTTGGTTTTGTTGATTTAGGTTGCAAAGTATTCAATTTTATCTTCGCTTACAAATATAATTGATACAAAGATAATCGAACAAATGTTCGCTTTAAAATTTGTTGTTCAAATAATTTGATAATATCGCGCCTTTTTTAATATTGCATAGGTCGATACTTCAAACTTCATCACTAGCCACCAGCGGTAATGCGGATATTTGCGAAACATTACGCGGTTTAAATAAGAAACAAATTCAAATCTGCAAACGAAATCTTGAATTAATGGACTCGGTGAGAGTAGGAGCCGAAATGGCGGTGCGAGAATGTCAAACGCAGTTTCGCAATCGACGCTGGAACTGCAGTTCTTTGGTGAACGTATTTGGCAAGATGTTAAACGAAGGCACGCGAGAAGCGGCGTTCGTACACGCGATCACATCGGCCGGTGTTTCGCACGCGGTAACGCGCGTTTGCAGCACAGGACAATTGTTAAAATGCGGCTGCGATCGTTCCACATACGGACCGGCGATTGATTTTCAATGGGCAGGTCAGATCAGCTGTGACCTCTTCTCTGAGGTCATCGACGCTCGTCTGAACAAATTTACTCATAAATCTTGCATCGACTTTACAGGCTGTTCGGATAATGTGAATTTTGGCACCGCGTTCTCGAAAACGTTCGTCGACGCGCGTGACTTGAAAGCGGCAAGAAGCAAGAAGCCGACTTTCAATAGCGCACGTGCTTTGGTTAATCTGCACAACAACGAAGCCGGCCGCAAAGCGATCTCACGACATATGAAAATTGACTGCAAATGCCACGGTGTGTCTGGTTCGTGCGAATTGAAAACGTGTTGGCGAGCGTTGCCTTCGTTTCGCTTTGTCGGCAATCTCTTGAAAGAGAAGTTCGACTCAGCCACCGAAGTGCAGGTACTAATTCCCGAAGCGGGCAAAAGTAATGCAATACTTCAGCCGAGAGTGAAGCAAACGGCAGACGCGAACAGCGAATCAAATCAAAATACGATGAAAATTTCGCAACATTCAAAGGTAATTCATCCTCGCTACTCACCTGAAACTTTTCAAACGCTGTTTTCACTGCGAACACAGAGATCACGGAAACAGCGACCGAAGCTTTTGCCGTTGAATCCGAAATTCAAGCAGCACACAGACACTGATCTGGTTTACTTGCATTCGTCGCCGGATTACTGCGAACGCGACGAGAACTACGGCTCGTACGGCACGCACGGACGCGTTTGCAATCGCACCTCGCACGCAATCGACGGATGCGATTTACTGTGCTGCGGTCGCGGTTATAATACAAAAATCGAACGCGTAAAAGAGCGATGCAATTGTAAATTTTATTGGTGCTGTCAAGTCGAGTGCGACGAGTGCATTAAAAGTGTTGAAATCAATTCGTGCCTCTGATTTACGTGAAAGCTGACAGATGATAAATGATAAAAATAATTTTCGACTACTAACCACTGCGAACGTGAATTTCCAATTCTTAAACAACCAGAGAATTATGAAGAAATTACAAAATTTTTTCGCTAACAACATAACAAAGCCAACGTTGTATTTATCTTGAAGGTAGCGATTTTAAATGAGTAGACAAAATTAATTTAAGAAATCATCTAAGCAGTAAAATGTTTTATTCTAATATCGCTTATGAATTTAGTACAACCTTATTTGAACTTTTTCTAATTTAGTTTTGATTTATTAATAACATGTAATCTATTATTGCATTTCCCGTCGAAACTGCGATAAAATTAATTTCATGTAAATGCTTTAGTTCCGAAAAAGAGTCCATAGCACAAACATTATCTTAAATTCATTTGTATCTCTTAACAATTTTAAACTTTGTGAAACTTTTAAAATTTCATTCAATGAATTGTATATTTATTTCTACATTTAAAAAATGAAACAAATTTATTCATTTTGCAAATCAATTAAAAATTCAAATAAACAAAAATGTTTGAAAAAATTAATCGAAATTGAAAAGCGTTTGGAAAATGTCAAGCGTTAATTCGCAGAAGTCACTATGCCAATGATTTGACAAGTGATAAATATCTTATTTTCGAGACAAATTTTTAGCACTAAACTGCGCAAAAAGTTTACGTTCATGCAATATCTGAGCGATGGTGGTATAGTGGTTAGCATAGTTGCCTTCCAAGCAATTGACCCGGGTTCGATTCCCGGCCATCGCAAAAGAGTTCCTTTTTATGTTTTTAACTACAAATCAATTCTATTTTAGTTAGGCGTCTAACTTTTGCCAAGTTAATCGTTTGTATTATTTTAACATCAATAAATTAAACAATTTTAAAACATACAATCGGTTGTAATAAATTTGTATTCAATTAACAACACTGAAAATATTTATACTTGAATCGAGTCATCATTTAACTTTTTTACTTTTGACTAACAAGGAAACTATCTTTTGTTCCCGTTCCCAATTTCAATGAAACTTGGTATGCAAAGAGAACTTCATTAGTTTATTAAGATTGCCCCCATCATAGGTGCGAATTTTGTGCGTGAAGCAAGTTATTCGCGTGCTAACTTTAACATTAAGTCTATGGCAATTTTTTTCGATTTTGGGCCTAAATCTCAATCTCACCCGGTTTGTTTTAAATGTTTTAACTCACTATGTGCTTTATTTTTATCTCTATAATTATTATTGTTAAAACGTCCTTAAAGCAATTTTTCAGTGCTTTGATACAGAATTATGAGAC